>QWTY01002803.1:3066-15825 GCA_008033365.1 Pseudorectes ferrugineus
CATGGAAGGACTGCTTTATACAAGAACCAAAACTTCTAAGAGCTTACAAAATGCAACTACTATCCTCCTTTCCAATGCCAAATGCCCCCTAAAACTGGATGTCCTAATTAAAAACTTCTCTTACAGAATCAGAAGTATTTTATGTTCTTGGGCACAGCCACATCACAGCGTTTCTGCTGGTATTTCTCTGACTACACTAGTTTTGAAACAACCTATAAAGTTTAGAACTAAGGAAAAACGAGTCATTCTTAGAGAAAAGACATGCAGATACAACTAAGTGACCCTACTACCCAATTTTGGGGTTTATTTCACATAAAATGTTTTTCCTTCTCTTGGAGTAAAATTCAATATTTGACATGCTTTTGACTAGGGGATTATTACTAATGAAACCTGGGGAACTACTTTTCCTGAGGAAAACACAGCGTGTTTAAAACAAATTAAGAAAACATAGAGGGAAAATTTACAGCGTTGAAACTAGCACAGGCATGCTATACACTGAAGCTGAAAAGCTTCACACAAATAGATTATGGCACGTCTGGCATGTGGGATATACATACCAGGCTTTCACCAGTATATACTGTAAATTTGCAGTTTACACACAGCATTAAGCAATTTGTTAGGTGGAGAGGGAGACCACAGGTCCAGAGGATTCACAGAAAATCTAGAGACAGTAGAAGAAACACTGTATCTTAAGGTTTTTTAATTGCAGCAAAAAAACCAGTCAAGCACATGGGAGACCTGAGGTAAATGTGAAGACAGAGTAATGAATCCTTAGCAGATGCAGTTATTTGAATAAGTAGTACAGTTAAATTGAAGTGACAGAAGAGATGGAGTATTGAAACCTAAACGAAAGATAGTAATAAAAAAGAGCTGCATCTATAGAACCACAAGCAAAAAACGCAGTTAAGAACGAGCTTTGAATATAAGCCAAGAGCCTGTATTTACTGAAACACTGGGAAGTATTTCTCATGAGTATGAAACAAATTTTCACTTTCTTGCTGCTGGTAAACATCTGCATGATGCCTGCTTACAGTGAGGAAAAAATAAATTCAGCAAATAGGCAGAAAAAACCTAACTATCAGCAAATAGTCTTACAACTTGTCAAAACAGAGAGATGTGTCAGCACACACATATCCGCACACAGTGACAATCATGAAATTCAGACATCTCAACAGTACAAAAACAACAAGATTTCAAAAAGCCAGTCTGCTGCCACTGAATGACTTTTTTTTTTAATTGAATGAGCAAAAAGGAAGAGACAAACCAGGTAATTTACAAGGGCAAGGATGCTGCAGAGACCCATTTGTAGGGTGTGCTCCCCGAGATGATCACCTCTGTCTCTGTCAGCCCTGCTCCCAGCCCTGGTGCAGCAGTGTGTCTGCCTATGTGGGCTCTCCACACCCAGGGACCTGCCCTCAGCATGGCTTTAGCAGGGAGACAGGAATATTTTCATGCAGAAGTAGGTGTATGGACATGCCTGTGTGTCTGCTCTACCAGTGGATCCCGTTCTCCCTCCTTCTGAGAGGTCCTGCTGGAGTGGAGGTCCTTCCTGAGGTGCAGATGGTGAAACCAGACAATTTTCTTTAGGAATGTGATTAAAAGGCACATTCAGGACCAGTCAGAATAATGACATTTACAGAGAACTGCAAAAAACCCAGCAAGACATAGTCTTAAACCCATTGCCAGAAAGTCTAGGCTAATAAGTGGAATGCTTTTTTCTAAGAAACCTACTTCTGAGAAAGCTCCCGGCTAACTTCTGTGTGTGAGAAAAGTGAAAACCCCTCAGGTAGTGAGCCTGAGGCACGTACCACAGCCTGAAGCTCAGAGCAGCAGAACAGGCCAATGCACACTTAGCTGCAGGAGGAGTTTGCAGACAGGCAGCCATGTGCTCTCCCATGTGAAGAGCAGCTAAGGTCCACCACTCTGGGGCCATCCTGCAAATAGCTGATTTGAATGCCTGCTATTACCTCCAAGCAATCCCTTTCATCTGTTCTGCATATATTATTTTCAAAATTTACCTATTACACTTACAATTGGTTCCGCTAACAGAAAATGCACTGGGGGGAAAATCTATAGAAGTTTAACAAATTCTCAAGGAGCCATGATTCAGCCAGGTAGGCAGCTTAAAGCTGAGGAGTGATGTAAACCATTAGAGCCACAAAACCAGCTCAGTGCCTGGTTTTGGTTGTGACCTGGGTCACTATTGTCACTATTATGCCCAGCTATTGAGAAATTGTCTTATTCTGTTGTATGTCTTAGCAGGAATGTCATTATGAGTTGTCTCTCCAGAAGTTCCTGGAGGCATTAGAAACAGAAGGCATTGTAGGAACACGTAGGAAGACACAATTTCTTCCCTGAGGAAAAGGTTGCAAGAAATGTGAAACAAAAGAAGATTTAACAGAGAAGTCCTAAACCTGGCTGGGTGCCCCCTTGTTGCAGTGAAGATCTGTTCTCCATTGGTAAATGAAGCATAAGGAGAAATTACTTATCCATGCCCTTATTCTACCTATGAGATAAACACAAAATTACAATCTTATCTCTTGCATAATTTACATATCGTGTAGAGCAGCTTGATCAGTGAAAATATGCTGTTTCTCACTACCTGTGATTCCTGGAAAGTAACACGAATATTATGTAAAGAGATAGAAAAGACCTAAGGTCTTACATAATTTATCTTTGACTAATATTGAGATCTCTTGTGCTAGTTATTTCTTCATCTTGTGCTAACAGAAGAAACTAAAACACTACTGCAGGTGAACCCTAAGACCCAAGTGTTATCAGTTACCCAGCTGTTGCACCACTAGATTGTATTTACAAAATATATTTGCAAATACCTTAAATATATTCTGGCTTAAAGCATAACATTTTTAAAATAATGCATCTTCAATAGAAATTTTAAAAACCCTGTTAAATTTAGAATCTGAATTCAGAATCTGGTATTTTTTAACCAGTGACAATTAAAAGTCTTGGCCTCTACCTTTAATGACAGGTCTAAATTTTTTTCAGTTTCCTTCATTAAAACATCATGCTTTCCTGATGAAACTGATATTTTCAAAAGCACTTTATTATAAAGTGCTCAGAGCAATTTTCAAGAAGGAGTGAAAGACAGAGAACAGTGGAACAGTAGGGAAAAAAAAGATCCAATTGTGGCTGTTGCACCTACTTGAAACCCCAGATCACCAGCAGATTTACACATCAGCACAGCTAAGCACACACTGCTGATGGCACACATTGTCCAGCAAGTGCCAAACTGTGCAGTTCAGTGCTCCACAAAATCATACAGGAGCAAGAAATGGCCAAAGCCAGCTCACATGTACACCACTGAAGTAGACTAAATTATGCCACAGACAAATTTGTATCATGTCTACACCTTTTTTTTTTCTGTCTGTAAAAATGAGATGTGTAGGTTTGCGTTAAAACCGTGCCACAGAAGGAATCCAGAATCAACATCTCTGTGAGTATTTAACTAACACAGACAGTTTGATCAGGCCAAAGAGTTCATCCACCCTCCTCTTTGTGAAATTCAATCTTTGTTTGCACAGCTAATATCTTCCCCAGCAGCCATAAGCCCCATCCTTTGTGTATCAGTAGGCTTTAGGAAATGTTTAATCAGTTTGCAAGAGCACATAGATACAATTCCACAACAACCCTCTATGTGGCATCTAAAAAAGTCATTTATAGGAAAATATAAACTGTGCCTCTGGAAAGAAAGGCTAAGGAAGTGTTCCTACTTAAGTCTACTCTCTTTCTGTATTCATTCTTCTCTCTCTAAACATTTTTTAAGCAACAATATGAAATTTTCTTGCTCTTCTGAAGATGGAAAATCACTGAGGATTCTACTCTAATTTTTAACTTTATAAAAAATATGCTGATTTGAAAATACGATTTCTAAAATTTCAATATTCTTTATAAGTTATTGTAAAAATTAAGAATATAAAAGTATTCTGAAAAACCAGTTAGTGTATTTCTGAGCTAAAATCTTGTTTTAGCTTCAACCAACCACAATTTTTTTAAAGACTGAGGAACTGTATGTGCAGTCATGCAAAGCGTTTAGAAAATAAATTCAGAAATTATAAATAATGAATGCTTCTATGGAACTTTTCAGCAGAACAGCAAGTATCTACAACTTCCACCAAATTTAACATGGAAAGTTTGATTCTGATACTACCATTTTGAAACTCTCACTTGAAAGCAGAAAACTAGGGATCTTGACATACATACTGTAATACAAGCAAATTCTCTGTTTCATACAGATCTGTGAAAGTAGCTGTCATAAATTTCAAATGTGATTGAAGATCAAGTACCTGAAGGCAGAAATATGGCCCTTGCAATTGTTCATTCTGATAAAGTGCAGAAACCCACAATATTTCAGAGTAATTATGGGTATTTATCATACAGACACTGGAGATCACATGTTAAAGTTCTCTGAATTAATTTCAGTCTTACTGAATGCACTGAAGAAATATGACTGACAATAGTAACAAAACAGAAGAAATAAAATTCTACACTTAACGCATTTGTGGGTTCAAAGAAAGATAAAAGTGAGGGCCAGAACTATCTCACTGTGCTATCTTCAGCATATTAGAACAATAAGAATTTCTTCTTTTATGAGGTCTTCAGTATATTGCTTTTAGTAAAATGTGAGAAACATCTTTCCCTCAGTACTCTTAAGCTTTCAATTTCAAACTCAAAGAAAAGTTAGAAAATGTGTTATAGGAAATCATGTTTATGCATGTGGGTTTTCAAATCACCTAGGATCCTGCTGAGCCTTGTGTGAATGTTTACTCACACATTTTCATTATTTTTTAAATAAATTACAATGTTCATCTCTTTTTTTCTTAATATTTGGCTTTTACACTGCTGACAACAATTGTGTCTCTTCTTATGTGATGTAACCTGGCTCCACATTGGTCATCACAAGAAAGGTGACTGGAGTTAAATAAGAACTGTGCCCTTTATTTGAACAAACATCACCATTTAATTACTTTTTAATTTAAATTTACTATCTGTTAAAAGAAATTCATCAAATTCCTATATAAAAGTAGAAACTTGATGTAACGTGCTTTTAGACAATTTTATTTAGTCCTTGCCAGAAATATTTACAGACAGAAATAATTTTCAACCTCATTTTCTTAAGGGAGACAGGATGAAGGAGAAGAGAAAAAAACAGAAAGAAAGGGGGTCTGTCACTGTGCATGCCAGTTGTCAGGGCACACCTCAGCCAGGTCCTGGGCACACATCCACAAACACTTGATCCATGTTTGTGACGACAGACAAGAGGTCTTGTTTTCCCTCCAGTAAGCAGTGAAAAAAACTTCAGAAGTGCAAGAACTGATTTGAAGTATAATTATTATCTAAATTCCTCTAAATTCGCTCAGTCTGAATCACTCACCTTTATCACGTGATGCTTTTCATGCTGTACGGGAATCTTAAACATTTGGCACCAATATGTTGTGTCCTTGTCTGGTACAGGCACCTGTCTTAATAAAAAGGGCAAGAACACAGTATTATCATAGAATCACAGAATGGTTTGGGTTGGAAGGGACCTTAGAGATCATCCAGTTCCAATCCCCTTGCCTTGGGCAGGGACACCTTCCACTAGACCAGGTTGCTCAAAGCCCCATCCAACCAGACCTTGAAAACTTCCAGGGATGAGGCATCCACAGCTGCTCTGGGCAGTGCGTTCCACTGCCTCATCAACCTCACAGTGAAGAATTTCTTCCTCACATTTAATCTACACACAAAAGTCACACTACCTGTTGTGTAAGCCCAAGGCTTTGGCTACCACCTTATTCCCGTCTCCACCGAAACCCAAAACATGGAGTAACTTACGTCTTTGTTTGTCAAATCAAAGTATGGTAAAGAGGCAGATAAGACTTCCTCTCTCTCAGGGTTCAGCAAACGCAGACTCTTTGTACCACGATTAGATCCATGGTAATTTTGACCTGCTTCTCCCATGTCTTTGTGGTGGTAGGCCCATATTACCCGCACTGTGCTCTCCTGAAAAAACAAAGCAAAATGTCCACAAGGGATAGGGGCAACATCTTCCTTACACAGTTCACATAATTCCTACAATAGCTGTGGCATAGGTGTAGCTGTATTTGAACAAAGACAATGTATTCCCAGAGGAGCAGTTATCTACTTACACAATTTGGCCTTTAAAATTAATGTTTTATACTCAGTGGGTTAATTGGAAATACACAGAAATTAAATCTTTCTCTGATAGATTCCTTCCCTAATGTTGTGAACTGAAATCATATCTTCAAATGGCAGAACAGACTTATAAAGAGGTAACTAAATACACCACATTTTTCTAGAGATGTTACTTATTTGACAGAATATTTCCCCCTCAAATATTTTCCAGGCTCAGGTCTGTGAAGATGTGAATACCTTCAGTGAAATGCTGTCCTTAGATACTATGGACAATTAACATTCAATTACAGAACAGATTTGCCTCTTAAAAATCAATCTACAGCCACTGCACAGATCAGTTCTCCGTAAACCATTCTCAGATTGCAATAATGACCCTTGAGACAAAGTGCTATAATAAATCCTGAAGTGTCCCAAAATGCTAAATTACCCTGAGAATTTGGAGCAGGTGTGCAAACCAGAGATCCATTGACTGCCTGGAAAATTGGTGGTTTATACAGCTGTGGTTTGCTTCCTGCATTTTCAGCCTCTCATGTTGCTATTATTGCTTATATTGTAAAAACACAGATAATAAATATAGTGTTTTACTCCTATAGTAATGCTTCCAAAAGAAGTAGTAAACAAGCCAAAGCATAGAAAGCCTTGCAAATCTCTCTAACCTATCTGTCATTTCCAATACAGAAGTCATCAGTTTCATGTAATTTAAAATTATGCTTAGGAAATAGCACAGCAATCCCTAGGGCAACAGAAAAATTTACCACAAAAATTATTTTACCATGGCAAGTTTTACCATAAATTTTTTTAACTTTTTTGGTTTTGAATAAAGAAATAAAACAAACAGATACTTTAAATATATCTCCTCCAATTTTTAAAAAAATCTGTTTCTAAGATCAATTACATGTTAGTGCAGAATCTTAAAAGTATTTCTCAATTTGGCCTCTCTTGAATGATTGTGACAATGGCATATAGGACTTGATGGCCCAGAGGTAACGAACCTGTTTTGATCCTGTGTACACATGTTAAAAATTACAGAACATAATGTATTAAAGTAGAAGGACAAAGAAAGCTGAAATTTAAACATAATAGTTTAATAAAACTAGCACAAGTATTTTGCCTGGTTAATTTGAGCAAACATATTTTGGAAAGTGAATTTCTCTAATTCTCTCCTTTTACTAAAAGGAGATTTTAATTACCAGCTTAATTACCACATATACATTTATCCTGTATCAATTACTTCATCTGCCTACATATAGTCAGAGACTCTTACCGTTATGCTCTTGTCATTTGTGTCACAAGTGTGCAGCTCTCTGCTAAAAGCCAATATTGTATGTGTACTGTTTTCCATGGCATATTCCAGATGGTAATCTTGTTGAGGGTCCTTTTTTAGTACTCTGTTTTCATCTGTAAAATAATCCTGTTATAAAAGAAAGGTGACCCATTATCAAAATCAAATATTAAAAATGAAACTCTATGTCCAGTACTGAAGCCCTTTAAAACATGTAAAATTTGCAGTATCAGTTTTGAACCAAACAATAAATTTGAGGTGGCACTGAACTATTTTTTATCTCCAAGAAAGCAACCTTCCATGATAAAGAGCTTAAAGAATGCCTTAATTAACTTTAGCAACACACTGCCTGTACATAACTGCAGAAATAAAGGCTGGACCCAGCAACCAAGAAACCTTATTTATCATAACTGGGATGTCATGAACTCCAGAAGAAATTATAGAGAGAATGAAATTCACTTAGTATTTGCATCAATAATACTGTTGCTCCTTTTCTCCCACAACTTTTCCGTTTTTTTTCTTTCCCACAAAAAACAAACCTCTTGAATGAACATTGACTGGAACCAGAAAGCCTACGGCTTAACTAGCACGAAAATCGCTCATTTCATACAAAAGCTGCTGGGCTGGGATTAGGTTGAGGTTTTGGAAGAGGCAAGGGAGCTGTTTGTAAGAAAGATGCTCCCCATCCAGGGCTCTGCAGAGGCCCGGCACAAAGGAGTAGCGTGGCAGCAATGTCAGGTCATTAACCTCCTCACCCCGGATTCCTGCGGCCCCGTGCAGCTGGGACCTGTCCCTCCCTCTCCTCCCATGCCAGCCACCTGGGAAGGGCTGGCCACTGCCTCAGATGCACCTCCTCTGGCCACCCTCCTTTGAGTTTTAGGCTGTTTCTGCCTGGTTTGGGGTGGGGAGGTGTCTTTTAACTAACCAATGTATTTCTCATGCCGAATAGGTTATGGGGACATACCATTAATTGTGTGGTGTCCTTTGCAAAATAATGCAACACTGGCTGGTCCCAGCAGGCATTTATTTTTGGAGCTGTTTGGACCTCTGTTCACTTTTGGAGAGATTTCTAGCTTTCCCCTTTTGTTAAGGCTGAGGTAAACAAAATAACTGTAAAATGTTATGCCCAACTATTTTGATACCAGTAAAAAATAACTGAAACTTCATTAATTCACTAAAGGGTCATTTAAAAGCTGTAATCTTAAACTTAATTCCACCCTAGAAATCTGTGTGTGGGTAAGACACCAGAGAGTTCTTCTTTTCCTGTCACCACTTCTTACAAATACAAATGATTAAGTACATACATGAGAGAATAGGCACATGGAAAAATAATCACTAAAAAGAGCAAAAAAGGGGCCTGGGACCTGAAAGAAAGTGAACTGGTAAGTTGTATTTGTTTAGAGAAATAACTTTGGATTTGCTGTTTTCCAGACAGAAATAATAGACTCATTTTGGGATGGTTCTTTGAAGATGGGTACTTCATGGGATCAAAACACTCCACTTTAGCCCTGCATCAGAACTTGGAAAGAGGCAGTATATTGTCTATACCATTCCTGCTCCAAAAACACTCCTTTGTGGAATCTCTGCTTCCATCTTTAAATTAGTAAGGGTTTGTCTGGATGAGAAATGTAACCTTGTGAACATCAGTTTTTACTGAAGTGTGATATCTTTGCTGAAGTGTTACCTTAAATTTGAGGAAGACATTCTTAATAAAAGCACCCACACATTGAAATATTGAGGAATACAAATTCAAGAGCAGCTTTTACTCATGTGAACAGACTCAAAGTCTCTGCCTGAATCCAGTGTGAAGGGAAGCTGAGAAATGTGAAGGAAAGCTAGGTGTGCACATTCAAATGTTTTGTGATGAACTTCACCATTTCACCACAAACCTATAGGACACAGCTCAAACCAGAAAAAAACCTCTTGTGGTATAGTCCTGATTTCCATGAGCCTGAGGCAAGAATGCAAAAACAATGCAAAGAAGTTCTGTGATGAAGGTATAAGCTCAGATATGCCTTGATAACGTGGTTGTCAGTGTAATTATCTCACTTGCCTGGATGACAGTCAAAGACAGGTCACAGCTCTGGCTCACCACGAGGGGCTCATTTTGTGGCTGCTGGCGAATGCCTTGGGGAAGGTGGCCCCAAAGTCCAGGCCCCCAGAGAGGATCAGGCTGCTCCCCATGGGATGAGAGCTGTGTTGGGCTCTCACAGTGCTGCCTGCTCAGGCACTAGCTGCCCACCCCTGCTGTCAAAAATGAACAGAGCCTCACTGATCTCAGTGATTTCACCTGAAATTATTTTGTGGCTAGATGTGGCTATTACTGGTTTTAGTTCCTTTGTTGAAATTATCCAGATGTTCATAATAAAAATAAAATAAAATAATGTAACCAAAAAAAACCCAAAACAAACCTGGACAACTCAAAATTTGATTGCTCAAACTCTCACACAAAAATGGTTTGTTTCCCAGTTTTAAAACAAAATAATGCCACATTGTCCAGGAACAATATTAATCTCTTTCTGCTCACAGAGAAGATTTTAAGTCAAACTATGCAGGCTTTGCTCAATTTACTCATCAGAGCTTAAAAGCCTTTAAGACCTGTTTTGTACAAAACAGAATGAACAAAAGGTTTCAGAAATGCTGACACAGTGACAATCTGTGATGTCACATCTTTTTCAACCGCAATTTGGAAAAATCTGCAATCTGGAAAAGTAAAAAAAATGTTAGTTTTAGATATATTTATGTAGATATATGCCTGTACCTTTATACATATCCTATGCTTCCTTTCAGAGTAGAAAAATAAAAATAAATTAAAGTCCTGCTGCCAAAAGTCCTGGTGCAAATGCAATCAAAACCACCACTTTTGGACTGCCTACGCTCCACTTAAGCTCTTTTGTCTAGTCAAAGGAGAAAGCTGGATACTTCTGAAGGCCTTTGAAAAGTGGCAGTACAGAGGATGGATCTACCAGAGGCCAGAGAGAGTAAGCTAGGCATTTGAGCTTCAGCTAAACCAAGGAAATATAAATTTAATTTTAAACTCTCTCAGGTCCAGACTACTGTAACGCAGAACTCATCCAAATTCACAAGTTTCACTTATTTAATTCTGTAGAGAAAGGAGTGGGATGTTTTAAACCACAGCATTACAGTGCTTTGATATCTATCACAGATAGTTCTAAAACGGGTTTCATACTGGAACAGTTTATTCTTCCCAACAGGCAGGAAAAGGCTCTAACATGGTACAATCTTTTTTTACACAGATCTGGTTTTGCTACCCCACACAGTTAGCTAGAAAACCTGTGTCTTTTGTAGGGTGGATTATACAGATGCAAGTCCCCTGAATTTCGTGGAGTCCCAACAGATCTACAATAATTGTCAAGTCCTGAAAATTGGATTTCTGAAATGCTCACATGTGTGGATAAATCCACAATATGGATTTAGGTACTGATTCAGTACTTGCATCCAGATTCTTCAGTTTCTTATACACACAAAAAATATATATCATATGTTTAATGAAGAGAAAGTTTTCGAACTACACATCAGCTTTACAGAAGTATAAGAATTAGTGAAAGAGAAGGGTGAAGTGACTATATTTTTCTAATATGGATATCTTTGGTTATTTAAAGACTAAGTGTTTAAAAAAGTTTCAGAAGTGTTATTGGTCATGCTACATGATAACAAAGATGTCTATTTCAGGATTTACTTACATAAATTGTTTACATGTGAAACATTTAAATTTTTTGCACTCCCTTTGATAATGTTGCATAAAATGGCATATTGAACACTGGACTAAGTTGTGCAATCCATCAAATAATTAAGTATCTCCTTCCTCACATTACCTAAAAGTATAAACAACATATGGAAAATGAAAAATCTTCCTGACATTACAAGATATTTTATGCTCTTTTCCAGATGTGAGGCAGATCAGGTTATACTATTTTTCAGATACCATTAGCCTCTCTCCTTCTTAAAAAAAAATATTTTGTGGTATATATGGTTTCTGATTTCTGCTCCACAAACAGGAGAGTAATTTCTTAAGGATGTGAAAAGACGCTGGTTTCTCCTTCGAGAATGCAAGCACAGCTGCAGAGGGAAGCCTGACCCCAAAAGCCCTACCAGCTGTCATCACAGACTGAAGCAGGTGTTTATGGGACTCCCTTCCCAGATCTTTACAATGTACAAGATTGTTTTGTTTATGATATCCATTTCCAGTCCTAAATTATATATATCACCTTTCAACCTCAAGGAGCATAAAATAATTCTCAGACTGTGGCCCCATCCAGCAATCGCCTTGTGGGCTCAGCTTGCGAGAAACTCAGCCACCCCAAATTACATGTGCTGCCCTTCTCTAACTGGGCCATCACTGCTGTTCCAGCAGCAGTCTAACACTTAAAAGCGAAAAAAGGGACAAGCCAGGAAAGGGAAATGACAGAAAAACAGTGTTTCAACTTGTCCTCACTGATATTCTGTAGCCAACCCATGGAGTTTCAAACATCCCCAAATTACCAAGCTGATGTCAATGACCAGGACCAAAAACAAGCTTTGCAGAAAGGATCACGAAGCTGTAACAAAGATGAAAGTTGGCACAGGAGAGGATCTATCTTAGTATAAACATGGTGGATAAACTGCTACGGTAAGGGACAGAACTGAACGAAACATTTGTTTGAAATAAGCACCAAGTTATGCCTTTCTGGGTTTCCAAAAAAATAACTGTGGTTAACATTTCTCTTTTTTTATTGTTGCATTCAATTTAAATGGAATCCTGTTGCTCAAGGTTCCAGTACACACTAGATGTTACCACCTAAAAGAAGCTGGTTTTACACTGTATTTGGCAAGAACCAAACAGAGCATGAGTTTACAAATAAGCAAACCAAACTGTTTTGCAACCTCAAATAAATTTCAGCTTGAGTTTTGGGCAAAGATCTTACTATGCTCTTATGCTGGGGAAAAGCAGAGCCCACCCACAGCAACCTAACACGAAGCAGGAGCCTGAAAGCATCAATGTGCTGTATAAGAACACCTTGAGAGCATTCCAGTTGACTTAACCAATCTTGAGATGGGCTGCAAATGAAAAAATAACCATACAAAGGATACAGCAACAGCAATCAAGTAGTTGCAGTAAGTTCCTAAAGTAACTGGGATCAGTAAGTTCACAGCTACTGTCCCATGAGCAGTCTGTTTGTAATTAATTTACTAGTTTGAGGGGGAGAAGGGGGTAGGGGGCATGGTGTGCTGGGTTTTTTTCAGGGGTTTTTTTGTTTGCTTCTGGTCGTTTGGGTGGGTGGGGTTTTGGGTTTTTTGGGGGGGTTGGTTTGTTTTGTTTTCCT
>QWTY01002805.1:0-24278 GCA_008033365.1 Pseudorectes ferrugineus
CTTCTACTGAGAATGGTATGTGGTGTGTTTTGTGTCTTAAGGCTCGCCTTGCTTCTCTGCCCTCTCTCAAGTAAGGCAAACACAGATTACATTTCTGAGCCAACTCTGTAGTTGTTGGTCACTTCATTTCGTAGCTTTGCCAAAGTAACAACGACTTACTGTGTTCCAGAAAAAAAAGTAAATGTGAGCACAGAGCAGTGTAGCTGATATCAATGCAAATCCATCATTTTGGGGGCTTTAAGTCACTGAAACAGAACACTAAAATTAATGTCTGCAAAAATACTCTCAGTTTGGCTCTTTGGCAGCAAACGTAAAACTACCGATTGCTATAGGTGATAGTAGCTGATATGTTACATGGTATTGACAACATATAACACGTCTGTGCCATAAAGTGGTGTTGCTCAAGTTATGGACTGTGTTAAGCCGGAATGCTGCATAGCAGGAATTTACTCCTTTACAATGAAGGAGTAAAACTTACAGTTAAACTTGTGAAATAAGTGGTTAAAAAGATTAACCAAGTTTCATGATTGCTCTGGGTTTGTTAGAACAGCTGCAATATGCAGCGGTGCTGAAACCTTGGCTGACCTGGAGATCTGCTAAGCAAAACCCTTTGTGAATTGGGAATGGTACTGCAAAACCTTTGTGACTAAACAGTATCTGTATATATGTTTGTACACACTGTGTTTATGACACATTGATCAGCTTCTCTGTTTAGCTCCTCTCAACCACGGTTTAGGGACAAGCAATGTCTCTAAAGATTAAAAATGCTGTTATTGAATGCAATTTTTAGATCCCATCTCTGACAATCAAAAAACTGGCTGAGATACAAAGACTCGATAGTACTGCTCACTGGCACTAGAAGTCCATTTTATTTAGAACAGGTTTTCATTGCCCTTCTCTTCCCCCCTCCAGCAACTGGAAGCTTGTTTGGAAATCTGTAATTGTTTTGGCTTAAGACAGATTTTATGCACAGCGCCAGGCTTGGGACCCTGCTCAAAACTAAGCAAAATGCTGAATTATATGTGTCTTTGTGATAATAAGGTATTAATCCCCAAACTCCCTCGCTGCAAGCTGAACATCTCAGGATGCAGCCTGCAAGGCGTGGTGTGATGTGCAGCCTTGTGCACCCAGCACAGGAGGCAGCAGCTGGTGGCTGTTAAACACTGTTCATATCTTCAAATCCTGGCACTCCACACTCTCCTAAAGGGGAAGGTGTCCATGGCTTTTCGGTGCCTTTTAGCTGACACATTTCAGTGTATTTTGTGATGTTTTCCAGCCCATGGAAGCACATCTCTTGCTGCAGAATGTGTCCTTATCCGCCTAAGCGATCCAAGCCTCCAGGATTTTGCTCACTGTCCATCCTGTTCAGGGAAGCATTGCAGATAAGAGCAGGGCTGAGGTTTGGGGAATTACCATCGCAGTCATTTTTTTCAGGAGAAAATTCACTTGCCATAAAATTAGAACATCCCAGCTGAAAATGTAAGAGAGATTTTTCCCTATCCATCCTCCCTTCACTTCCAAGGAGCAGGCTCCATGGCTTCTTGGCATTGTTGGAGCCTGTCAGGCAAATTTCTCCTACAGGGCCACTGGGGACTGACCCAGGACTGACATATTTCCTGACCCTGGGGTATTTTGGGAAGCCTCAACATTTTGGTTTTTTTGTTATTTTTGATTCCAGGGTTCTGGTTTCTGGTGTCTGGTTCTGCTGCGGTTTCAGAGAATTTAAGGGCTCTTGAAAACATTTGGAAACATGGAAACAATGTGAGGTTTTGATGGTTGCAAGATGAAATTTCTGAATTTTAATTTCTTGTATAGTGGTGCCTCTCACTCCTCTTCCTCACTCAAAGTGAGTTGCTGCTTCTTTCTCTTGAGGCCGGGGAGTCTGGAGGCGGTGTCAGGGCAGAGTTATTTCTCAGGCTTTGCCAAAGTCGCAGCACCATGTTTTCTCCAAATCACTTGGATTTTAATTAATGTACTGCCTTTCTGCTCGTGCTGCCATCATTTGTATAGAAATGAACGTTATGTTCGAGCATCCATAGTACACAAATGCCCACACCAGACCCTGTGAGGACCCTCCTAAATCTGTTATGTAATATATAAACCCCAAGTTAATGACCCCGAGAAGCCCTGAAAGCAGTGTTCAGCTTCTCAGTAACCACTGCCGTGAGCAAGGCACACAGCTCTGGCCCTCTTTACTCCCAAAATATTGAGGCACACAGCAACAAAGATCCCACCAGGCAGCCAGATTCTTACAGGCACCCTGGTCTCCAAGTCTGTGGTAGCACTGGTACCTCTTCAGCCGATAGAGAAGCATAAGGCAAATAAAAGTAGATGTTCTTCCAGGGATGGGCTAAGTTTGTGATAAGCTTTGCTCTCTTTGGCATGCCAGCAGTTTGTTGTGGTGATTTTAATACTGTGCCCTTCACTTCCCTGTTAAGCTGGTGTAACGTAGCCTTGATTATTGCAAGAAATGTCCTTTTGCCTTCTGGTACAATTAAGACCAAGATTCATTGCTGGGTAGACTTGGCCTTTTCTGTCAGTGGCTGTGATTTGTACTTGTCATAGATTCCACTTTTTGTGACGGAAAGACACAGCCTGTAGCATTTAAAGACATAAATTGGAACCTGTGTTTCCTGTATGTGAAAATCCAGAATAACCCAGCTCTGGCTTTTCCTCTGTGGGAGGTGGGGGAATGGCCATAGGAACTGCACATCTGAACTCCCAGGAATCTCCCCTGTGCACGTGTGCAGTGTGGAGGCACAGAGCCTGGCTGGGGGTGAAGGGGCATTCCCTGCCTCATTTTGCACTTCCCAGCTCTTGCCCTGGGAATATTCAGCCATTGTGGCAGCAAATACACTGAGAGTAATTCAGGAGATGGATGGTGAGGCAGTAAGCAAATTGCTGCAGTAACATGTACACTGCTTTCCAAGCATCCTGAATGGTCTATTAGGTGTAAAATTGGATTAGAGAGAGCAATTAAAATGGTAAACCTGTAAGGAAGAGTTGTATATCGTTGCTTTAAAATTAGAATTGACCACTTGAACACTATGTGTGGGCCACATCTCTTGCCTTTTATTGAGCCTTGAGGAATTTTAAAATATTTCATTAGCATTAAACCTGATAGATTCTTTCCATTAAGCAAGGTGAAGCAAGTATAATGCAACATAGCTGGTGGCATTATAGTGGTGTGACTGCTAAAATATATAAGATGCTTCAGCTGGGGGCCCATTGTGCCCAGTTCATATTTTGAAAAGGTTTGGAAGCTTCTCATTAAAGATAATGAGAGTTGCCAGGTGTCCAGCAGCTCATGAAATGAAGGACTGAGTCCAAATTATTTCAGTGATATCTTGTAAATGGATTTCTGTTGTCCTTCACACAGATTTCCAGTAAATAAACTAATACTGGTTAACCAGACCTCTGATACTGTGAGCCATATATTTGAATAAACTCAGATATGCGGAATAATACATTAAATGTGAAATATATTTACTATGAATATACTACAGCTCATAGAGGGGAGAGTTACGATCTTTAAAGTTTACTGGATGAGAACAGCTTTTATCTCACAATTAATGGCTCTTACACGTAAATTCATCTGAACACTAAATCTAAATTAGCTGTTGTTTGAAGTGATTACATGGCTTAATTTTTTTTTCTTTCAACTGGACCATGCATTTCCCAGCAGCTTAGTTTGCTGATGTTTGATTTGTGGTGATACAGATCATGTACAAGCTGGCTTGTTGTTTTTAATGAACTGGATGTGTTGTATAATAGAATTGCTAGGTTTGTGTTAAATTGCAGCTTTGGGACTCATTATTGTGAGATGTTATCTGCTTTGAACTGGCTTATTTTATCACTAAGAAAGAAATTGAATTTGCTTAAGATGGCAAATGCAGCAATGGATGGGTTGGTTGGTGAGTGTTTTGGGGCACCCTGTTGAGCTGATATGTATTTTATCTGATCTAATTCACATTCTGCCCAGAAGATGCATACACACCCACACATATGTTGGAGTCCATTTAAAAAAAAACCTAAAACAAACAATGTATAGCTGGATGGTTAAATGCTTCTTTTTAGCCATTGGTTTTTGACCATTTCAACTGTAAATTCATGGAATCTTTTCCTTAGGGCATTTTTGTTCCAATTTTCTCTACTGTGCATGCAGAAGCTAATGACGCATTTCTGCCTGCACATATTTAGCTTTTGCATGCACATATTTCAGCACTTGCACAGAAACACTTTGCAGGCACTAAAGTTTAAGTGTATGCAGCAGGATTAATTGTGTAAAACCCAGAAAATTGTGTTTCCTTTGACAACTGCAGGTTTGGGAGATGAAGCCTCTGTGTGTCATTCTTGGCATTTCCATTCCTTTGCAAAACACGTTGAGCTTTCAGCCTAATGTAAGGATGATATACAGGAAAACGAAATAATTTTCTTCACTGTGGTAATTTTAGCTGTTCTCTGCAACGATGTATAAAAACACTGATTTGCATTGACAGAAACTATAGGTACATTAAAAACACTTCTCAGTCTAAATCAATGAAAAACAAGGTTCAGTTCAGAGGTGATTTTAAGGAAACGCTGAAGGAGTGTAAACTGGTTATAAACTGGGGTGGCACAACTTTCCTTTGGGTTCTGCTGAGCTGCCTGTTAGAGCAGTGCCAGCTTCACTGAGTCTGTTGGGTGTATGTTATCATGCAATAAATATGTGATACCTGCGCTGCTGGTGTTCCCTGGCCCTCTCAGTGCTGTGCCTGCACACCTACCCAGAGCACATGTCCCGGCTTCTGGGACCACTGCCATGGCAATTTCAATTTTTTGTGTAGGGGCGTTTGAATCACTGCAGTTATAGTCAGAGTTTTATGATAAATGAGGGGTTTTTTTGATAGCTATGGGGACTCAGATGTAAAATATCACATCAAAGGTTGTTCTTTGCAATGCAGCAGAACTACCCTCCCTCCAAAAGAAAGCCAATAAGCAACAATAAATATTTTTCTTTCATAGTGGGTTTAGTAACTCATTTTAAATGGTTCTTCTAAACTCTCTGTGATCCAGCATCACATGCTGTAGAGGTGGAAGAATTACTAGCTATTTGCACTTTGCATTAATGTTTAGGGTGGATTGTAATGACAAAGCAGATATTGAACTCTGCAGTTAATTTGCTTTTGTTGAAATAACCTTTAAATTATTCTTCACTTAAACAGATGGTTTTTTGCATACTGATGAATGCTCTGTCCCATTTCTACCCTGCATGCTGCTTTACGTCCTTTCTCACTTCATCTTGACCACCATTATTTAACAGATGGGATAGTATATACCATAGAATATGATTTTTTTTTTTTTCCTCACTTTCCTCTCCTGGCTTTAGAAAGTTCAATTTTTGCATGACCTTGGTTCTGGAGGCCTTGATTTACATTACATTAACAGCTTTATGGAGTTGCTTTATAGTTTGCTCTATTGCTGAAAAACAGGACAGTTTTACTGACAGAATTTACTGTTCATTTTTCCCAATTGTTTTTGGCATATGCTCATGTTTTGGTTTTTACATCACTGTTACTAGTAATTACCTTGCTTCCATTATTTTTCTTTAATAGAGGATAAATGAGTGCGTGGTATTTTTCTTTAGGAGAGCCTGAGTGTATTGGAGATATCTCTCACGATGGGGAGAATACTGCAGGCATGATTAATGGCATCATCATTGCAACATAATTTAGTTAGGAGGACTTATACAACTGATAAAGTGTCATGTACTTCCACTAAACTGCAATCTAAGTGAACTGTATTTCAGGTTTTTATATCCTCATTTCTGTCTTCTGTAAAGATATTACTGTAAGATTCATACAAGCATCTTTATAGGCTCAAGCTGTAAGCAGTGAAAGTTCAATCAGTTCTTCTTGCAGGAATCATAGTTTCTATAAAAAATGAGTAATTACAATTCAAAAAAAGGCATAAATTAGTTCACTAGATGCATTCATTGCAGACTGAAGTTGTGACTAGATGAGGTCTTTTGTAGAATAAAGAGAGATTTAGTTTAAAATAAAGATATCTGTCCTTGAAAGATGAGAGAGAAATCAAGTATTTACAGCAGACAGTGCCTACAAAAACTTGCATTGTAAGTACTCCATAGACCACATTTATAAATTAATCAGAGAAAATCAATATGTAAGTTGGAGACTAATAAAGGACCTTTCCTTAGTAATTAAAAATGTCTGTCTCCATCACTTAATCCAGCTCCTTGGGCCAGTTGAAATACTGCATTTTAATTTCACCTCTGTGTGTTTTTATACGAAATTACCAAATTTTTATTAAATCTTTTCAAAACTTATTCACATAAAAAGAACATTTTCCTTGGTTGTCACTGATCACTACTTTTTTCTGGTGGATCACTTCGTTTAGCTGAACTTCCCATTTGAGCCTTGCATGTTGCAGGGGAGTTGTGTATTTAATTCCACCTTTCTTTATGGTTGAACTTATGGTTGAACCTATGTCTCTTCCATCAGCAAAGGCAAGCAAGTTTCGCACTGGAGTCCCTTTCCAGGACTCAAGATGGACTCAAGATGAGCCCAGCACTATTTTTCCCCATCTCCATCAGCTGGCAATTCTTATTTTCTTATCACCGCACCCTCTGCTTTGTCTAACTTAGATCACTTCCCCTTTTTCTGAGCTGGTTACGTGCATTATTTTCCCTTTCCTTGTCTGTCCGTGGTTGGCTGTACTTGTAGACTCTGACATCTCAGATGGAGTTGTTTTGCCCAGTGTGCAGCATGGTGGGGCCTCAGGCTCTGTGACAGCCTTTATGGGCAGCAAAAATAAACAGGAAATAGAGTCTCCACTAAATTATTGATTTTCATTGCAGATTCTCATCTTGGCGCTCCGAGCAGGGTGCTTGTGCAGAAATATTTATTGCGCATATTAATTAGGGAAGGATGAACAAAAAAGAAGAATGAAAGATCACTGTGTAGACCCAGATATCGTGCAGGATATTATCTAATCATTTCTGTACAGAAGCAGCTCTGGGAAAGCTATGGTTCATACTATTTCATCATCCTTCCACTGAAAATTTGAATGGGCTTAAAATTAAGATCCCCTTACATAATGGAAGTCGTAATGAAGGATATGGTTCATAAATTTCAATTGTTAAATTGTCTCAGTGGGAAAGGTGACTTGACATTCCCATATTTTAAGGATTTAAAATCCACATTCAACAATAATGGTAAAGGGTTTAATTATCAGCTTATATTAAGACTTGAATATGAGAGACATTTCAACTGTTCTCTGTGTGAGCCATAAGCTTTCAACTGAAGGTTCCTCTTCCCTTCCAAGACCCGGATTCTGAAGGTATTTTTATGGAGTGCCTGTTTGTAAATCCTACTTCTTATGGATAAACTTAGCCTAAAAAATCATGTAAAAAACAAGACATGAAGCTTGATTTAATATTTCTCTAAATATTCCAATATACACAAAATATTTTCCAGGACCACAATGCATGTAAGGCCTTTTGAAGTATTTAAGGAGGTCACTCAATGGCCATTAGGCAAAGTAACCAGTAGTGCTCAGAGCAGGGCCACTTATCCCTTTCCACTCCAACAGAAGGAGCTTTCTGTGGTGCCTCAGAGCTCAGTGAGTTAAAGATGGAAACATCCATAATGGAACAAATGTTGCACTTTCCTATTATTCAACACAAAGCTGTTGAAGTTTGTATTTATCTGTGCTGTCTAGGTTTGAAAATCCTACTCTGGTAAAAATCTCCCTGTACGGCTCTTCCACTTTTGGTGGATGGGGTCTGTGGTTTTCCCTAGGTTTGAAAAGCACTGATCACCTCAGTGTTGTTATTGTAATAGAAATAAATAGTAATGACAATAATAAAAGAAAAGTGATATTGTGTTTGTAACCACTGCTGCAACAGAGGTAGTGAATGATGGCCATGTTTAGCCAGACTGCTGATGCAGGAGTACAGAAACTGGAAAGATATCAACCAGACTGATTTAAGACCTGGAGAGAGCACAGAGCTGCGAGATTGATAGCACAGAAAGGAATCTCTTGGTTGAGGTCCATGGCCTGCATCAGAGCTTTTGGGATTGATAGCACACGGCACTATCAATCTCACAGCAGCAAATGGGATGACTATGCTCCATGAAGAATGGGCCATATTAAATACCCTGACATCCATTAGATTGAGAACTGCAAAATGAGTAAGGAAGAGTACATGTTTGTGGAGATAATACAGTGCTGATTTTTGTGCAGTTTGTTTTGCTGCAGAAACAGCCTCACTGGCTATTCCAAGCTCAGCTCCTAGAAGTTGCAAGTCATGCTGGAAATAATAATAATAATAAGCATAAAAAAGCACAGGGGGTAGCAAATATGTAAGGGAGAGCAACTTCTTAAAATTTAAGGCCTGGTTTAATGGGGCTTTGAGAAACCTTGTCTAGAGGAAGGTGTCCCTGCCCACGGCAGGGGGTTGGAACAGGATGATCTGTGAGCTCCCTTCCAACACAAACCATTCTAGGCTTCTAAGATTCTATGAAAATTAAAGTGCAAAAAATTAAGCAACATAGCTCGTTGTGATCTGTTTAATATTTTTGATTTGTATTTCACTGAATATTTTGTACAGTATGTCCTGGCCATTTTCATGCTGAATCTTCTGTCCGTAAACTGGTGGCAAAAAAATTCCTTTGTTGTGTCTTGTGCTTTGATTCTCCTTGTGTTATGAAGCTCATGAAACTGAAAGCTTCAGGTAGACACGTCTTGCTTCAGCTCTATGGAATTATCTGCATGAATTGGCTTGCATTTATTATTTAATATTTTTATTTAATACAGCCATGTAGCCTCCTTCAAGAATCCCATCCTATATCATATTATTCCATCAGAAAAGTGTCATTTACTCACTCTAGCATTTCAAGGGACGTGGAAACTGCTTTTTTCCCCATGTGGACACAGCTCCCTTAGCAAACATTGCTGCTCAGAACACTGGCAGATGCATTGCTAAGTGAAAATAACCATCTCTTGTGTGAAATGATTCTGATAGCAGCAATCCACAGACAAAGGCATTAAAGGACACAACACAGGCAGTAAAAGCTGTTGTTGCCTTCCAACAGTACAGAAATCCATGAACAGTAGAGGATCACCCCTGAAATTTGGAGGTTATTTGCTCCTCTAAATCCTTACAATTTTCTAATATGTTTAGATGTTCAGCGTAAAATTAGGGAAGTAGTATCAAACCTCTGTAAAAAAAAAATGATTTTTAAAAGTTTTGTTCAGAAGTCTGTGGAGAAAAAAAATACTTTAACCTAAATTTATCTTCTGTAGTGTCTGGAGGCAAATAGAAATATTAATATAGAGAATGAAGCATCCAATTGTACTTGCTGGAGGGAATTTCCAACTTTGAATAATGTGGTACTAGATTTTAGTGTTCATGTGTGACATTACTTCTGTCCCCCCTTTTTATACTCTAGCTTTTTTACTTTTTTAGTAATTTCCTCAAGTTTTACCTTAGAAGGCTACAGAAT
This sequence comes from Pseudorectes ferrugineus, assembly GCA_008033365.1. NCBI lineage: Eukaryota > Metazoa > Chordata > Aves > Passeriformes > Pseudorectes > Pseudorectes ferrugineus. The sequence continues at coordinate 9,507 of QWTY01002805.1, forward strand.
TACTTATCTTATGGGTTTGTTTGGCTTGACTTCGATGGCAGGAGTCTTGTCTTAAACACTTCTGGAAGATAAGAGGGATTTAAAATATGGTGCACCAGAATCAAGGAAAATTCTCATTTTCAGTGATTCAGGGAAGCACTAAAATTAAAGTGTGGTCTTTACAGACTATCTCTTTTGTCTGGGAAACCAGGATTTCCAGCAGGAGAGATAAACATTCTTAGATCACGCTAAATAAATCGGTTTGTTGTGTGCGCTTACTGTACTACACAGACAGAGTTCTGGTTGGAAAAAGTATTTTAAAAAATATTCCATTTTAAATGTTTTGCAACATTTGAATGATTTTTATAGGCTTGCTGATAGCTAGATGCAATTTTAAGCGTGCCCGTGTCCTTGAAATAGTCGTGTCTCCCTCAGGGAAAAGTTTCTGGGGAGGGCTAACTGCAGCTCTAACCGTTCAATAAGAAAAATAAACTGTTGCTCTCCTGGTCCTTAAGGAAGACTTAGAGGTAATCACATTTAGATTCTTAGAAGACTTTTCATAATAGTCCAGAAGGGATTTTAAAGTCAAAAGTGAAAACTAAATATAGCTGGAGTAGTTCTAGTGCTTGTGTGTCACAGACTCAGACTTCAGTAGGAATGTTGTGGCCAGGCTTATGCCGAAACACAAATGTTGCATTAGTGTCAGACTGTGACAGGTTGAAATGATAGTCCTGTGCAGAGGGAGGCTGAGCTGGCATGGCAGAATATCCCCTTAATCTGCACTGAATTTCCAGGCAATAAACACCAACTAACAGTAACTGAGTGTGCAAAGAGAAAAGTCCCACGTGTGCAGCACAGCTCGTTTGGGAAAACATCGACATGATGGGACCCACCAGTGACAAATGAAATTCAGCCCAGGTAAATGGATAAACAGTGAAACCAAAAGCCATTCATAAACTGGGAAATATGCTGATATCTAGACAAATAAAGCAATCTGGGTGTTTCTGCATTAAAATAATCCCTAAAGTATTCATCCCAATGTGTACTGGCAATGAAAAACAAATCAAGCGGTGGAGTGAATTGAATTACCCGTCCTGTGTGCTATAAATCATAAGGAAATCCAAGCACTTTTATTGCTCCATATGGTAGAGTTGGACATTGTCTGGTGCTGTTTATAACACTGCTCACATCAAAGCTGGAAAGTTAAAATTGCTGGAGAAGGTGGATCCAAAACAACCCAGAAAAAGAAAACTGTTAACCTAATCCTTAACAGAGAAAAATAGAATGACATTCAAGTTCACAACAGCCAAAGGGAAAAGAACAAAAAAGCATCAAATTAATCTGGAATCTTCTGGTCCTTGAAGGAAATTTGTGACTGAAAATAGAGGACGAGAATGGAAAACTGAGAGGATGTTTAGGCAAAATTCCACATCCAAACAAAATGCACATTTAATTATACATGTTATTCCAGTCAGAGGTGAGCTAATGGAAGCAGCACTACCTGGAGTTCTCATGCATGCCCAAATCATGTCAAAGAGGAGGATGTTTATTGGATGAGCCAGGGAGCTGGGATGGGTATAGTGTTGACTCCAACATCGGTGTTGTTAGAGAGGTTATCAGATCTCAATCACCAGCAGTGATACTGCAGGAGTTACGAATAAATGCAATTAGAACAGGGTAATTTGTGAAATTAATGCTGATTTTTGCCTTTAATATAAAATTCTACTTCTGCCTCTTGGGTTTCTTCACAGCAATACCCAACTTTACACCATATGTTCGCACAGCCCTGGAAACTGGAGGTGGTTGGGTTGGCGGCGGGTGTTGAGCTGGATCTGCTGCCTGCTGCAGCTCCCCGTGTCCATAATTCCGGGGATCCTCTCTCCCAGGCACAGCCCTCGTCTCCGTGGGGAACACTGCCGAGCACGTCCTGACACATTCACCTTTCTACCTTTGAACTGGCGGGTGGCCTCTGCCTTAAAAGAGTCTCCAGGCATCGGCTGTTTGGGTTTCTCTCTGGTTCAGCTCTGTGCCCGAGGGAGGCACTGCTGACAGAGTTTGCTGATTGCAACTTGCCCCGGGACTGCTGAGTTTGCCTTTTTGAAGTTATAACCTCAGATTTAGGAACTCGCGGACTAAAATAGCTCATCAAAATATGCAGATGGGAAAGAGATTACCCTCCCTTCCTGCTGCATGGAATGAAATTTGTAGAGTCTCCAGTTTTCTTTTTATGGAAGCATTTGGCTCGTATACGTCTGTTAGAACTGGAATGAATTTTAAACATGTTTCCACTGAGCATAATTAAACATATTAGAGCCTCAATGAACTGTATTGTCCTATGCCAAACTAAAGACTGCAAGGAATAAAAGGAATTAAAATGGATGTCAGAGTGAAATGAAGTTAACATTGAACACCTCTATTAAGATCAATAAAAAATTTGTTGTTGTTCAGTGTATTTAACAAGGTTCTGGAGATGTAAAATGAAGTGTCTCATTGGTTAAAATTAAAACACTGAAATGCTGCTAGGAGATCTCAGGTAATATAGCTACCTGAGAATATTTCACAATTCTAGCAGCAGCCTGATAATTAAACTTTTGTCTCAAGTGCAAAACCTCTTTCATGTAATAGGATACTGGAACTTGTGTAGGTGAAATGATGAATGGAAGCAGATATTTTAATTCTTTATTTTTAGACACTTTGGTAAAGAAACCAACATTAAGGCTCAATTCAGTGTATTGCTGTTTATTCCCAAAAGTAATATCTGTTTGGTTTTGCATCAATAAACACATTAATCAGAAGCAGAAAAATAGAAAACATTAGTCAATGATCCAATAAAATTCTATAATATGAACCTAGTAATGAATAAAAGTTGACGGATGAATGAAGATAGTGATAACTGATAGAAAATGTAGCCTTCCAGTACACTGCTTATGGTGTTTGAATGAGTTTCAGAATTTAAGTATGAAAAATTATTCTAACCTATCCTATTTTTAAGGGTCCTCTGGAACTCTTACCATATAAATTTATAGCACAGTACTTAAATATTAGACGGTTTTATACAATTTTTTTTCCTGACATGAGGGAAAACCCCTGAGTAAAACAACCCACTATACATCTGGGAGAAGTATGGGAATTTTTCCCCACCTTTGTTAAAGATTCCAGGGATCCTTTTGCAACACAACATAACTAAAATTATCATGTTAAATGTTATTTATCATTGTAAAGGTGTTGCTGTCCTCTTTGACTTCTTCTCACGTACCTTGCTGTATATTCTCCTTGGATATTTTAATTCCACATAAAATCAAGGGGTGTTAACAGGAGTATTTAATTCTAGGGGTGGATTTGCCAAACTCTTTTGCTTGCCTAAACTGAACAAAGTTGTAATGAAGATGGAACTTCAACCAAGAAGCCAGAATGTTTGTGGTTTAAAACAAGCAAAACTAGCACCTGATTTGCTTTAATGTTTGAGGGAAGCCTTCATGTGAACTCCAGGGTGTCAAGCTGTGCAACAGGCGTGGATGTCACTGTGCTGGAAGTGTGTGTTTCCTTGCATCTAGGTGGTTTTTTGTGTGTCCACCTGTCTGCTGTTATTCAATGATATTTTAGTTTAATCCTCTGGAAAAACGAAGCCTGGTGCCATCCCACTGTTTCAGTGCACACCTGCTGACAACTTTTGAACACGTTGTCCAACCAAAGCTGACAAAGAAATCGGTGATTGCTCGTTTGTGAAAATAGGTGGGTGAGAAAAGAAGGGAGACCCACTCACTCTGAAAAGACATTGAAATGCTTGCACTGGATCATACATCTGTCCCAGTTACAAGACTTTTGGAGTAAATCCGAAATAAAAACGCACACACGGTCAGGTTTTCTTATTTCTGATGACAATGATGCATTTTGTGTGCATAGAGACTTATCTTGGCTTTTCCTTTGCACCTATGCACGTCTAAAAATATGCAATCTCTTTATATTCAAGCAAACAAGACATCGTGGTGTGCTAGGCAGAATAGAATCTGCCCTGTAAGACAGTCATAAACTGAAACCTGTTTTACATGTTCTGAGTTAAAATAACAAAAACCTCTTCAAATCAAACCACCTCACTTTAAATTAAAGATGCTGATGCAGTTCCTCCATCTCCTGTAAAATCTGACTTTCATGCACCTCTTATTTTAAATTATGACAAGTATTTGGTAAGCATGAATTTTGAGACTACTGGAGCATAAGATCTTCTGGTGGATTTTGTCACCAACACATGTTCTCCTAAAACTATACTAATCCTGAAAAGCTGATGCAATGAATTTACTCTTCCTAGAAAAATCAGTTGAAAAATTTTCACTGTATTCAGTGTAACTCCATTGACTTCCATGGATTTTCTGTTGGTTTATGTGAGTATGAATGAAATTAGAAAGGGCCCAGTAGAATAAGTTGTAGTTTACACAAAAAGGATTTACTGCAAGGACTCATCAAAAGAATTTTTCAGCGTAATTTATAAACTGTTTACTCACTATAGCTGACCTTCAAAATTGCTATTAAATATTCACTCTAAGGACTATTCTGTATATTTAACTAAAACCTCAGTTTAGAAAGGTTGCCAGTACATTTCTACCTCGTGTCTTTGTTTTCCTCCCAGTTTCTATGTAAGACAAAATTAATAGCTAGAAAAGGCACGTCTTTTCCATTTGGCATTGACAACAAGAAGTCCAATATTTTTTGATGAATAGTCTTATTTTATGACTCTAAATGTCCACCAGTATCAGTGTGTTGGATTAAGAGTATTTCATTCTTTCCTGTTTCTATGATGTGTCCTCCTGTCTCTAAGAATTTGTCCTGCCTACATTTATTCCAGTATTTAAGGCACTGTTAGTTTGTGTACCACTTGTGTGGCTGAGGTCCTCACCTTCTTGCATGTGCTGGAGTAGAATATCTTCTCTGCAGTGTTATTAGCAAAAAACTTTTCCTTTAACCGTGTTCCAGCCAGAATGTGATACTGCTGTGCTTTTGTAGGGTACAAACACCCTTTGAAACAATGCTAGGAGGTGTTAGCTAATCCTTTTCAATGATGTCTTTTTACAGCCTAATCGAGATAAACCCCAGGAGGGAAAGAGAGGTTTGCAAGATGGATCTGTGCCCCGTGTGGTTTTTCAAATGGATTAAAAGTCCATTTTATTAACAGAGTGCAGTGTAGTATGAAATAAACCTGAAAGCATATGGGTTTGCCCTGCCGGAGAGCCGTAGGTTGGAGCTCTGCTGTGATTTTCCCAGTCCCAGCCTCCCTCTGCCAGGAAACTTCAGCAGCACCAGGCCAACATCTGAACCTCTCCTGCTGATCTGAGGCTGGTGGCAGTGAGGTGTTTGGGGCAGTGGTGCCTGAGCCCAAACTGGTTATCCAGGGCTGGGAAGGGTGAGGTCGGGAGCGCTTCACTGGAGGCGGCACATGGGTTTGGGGGAGCCTGAGGCTTTGCAGGTGGGATTTCCTCTCTCTGCTGGAAAAAAGTGAGCTCCCTTGGATATCTGGTATTCTTCAGGTCCACCTCTGTGATCACTGTGGATGATCCTTGGGTGGAGTGCACCAGTTATCTGCAAATTAAGCTCTATTAGGGGAAAATTTTCATATGCTTTTTTTCCTGTTAATAGAATAGCTTTCTCTCTTGAAGTTAAAAATCACAGTTTGATCTCAAGAGCTGCAAATGCATCTGCAAGATAAGGATAAGTTCTGTTTGAACTACCAGGGTTCTGGGACATTTTCTGGCACTCAGCCTTTCTCTTCAGCCTCTGATCTTTCCTCTGCAGCTGCCAGGACCACGAGGGATAGGTTTTGCTTTCTATGAATTGAATTGCCAAAACACAGCTCCTACAAAAGCCAGCCAACACCATCTTTACCCAGACCAGGGGAGTGCTGACGTGAACACCCATTCCAGCTCTTCAAAACATTCTTGCCCATGCTGCAAACAGACAAAGATTTCCTCACATGCACCACATAAAATATCCCACGTAGTTGCCTGGATTTCCATAGTATTTCTTAATACTTCCTCCAAGAGCTTAAAAAACATTTTAAATTAAGTCAGTTGCAGCTGCTCTGTCAGGAATTCACTAAGCACTGCAGCCACTGAAGCAATTAAAAAAATGGCACAGAAGGTAATTAAAAGCCTTACTGGTTCTTGCTATTAGACTGACATTTTAAATGCCTCTAGATGTTTTATTGTGCCAATAACCTATTTCCCTAGTCTCGAAGAGAAATACAACTGACATCAGTAATTTAGTAAAGTATTCTACAGGTATCATAATGTTCCAACCAGAAATCTATATTAAATCACTGTGGTTTTCCGTTCTGCACAGTCCTCACTGCTCAGCTTAATGAAACAGTGGTTATTTGTTAATGAGTATTAGAGCTTCGTCCCTCATTCTCATTCCCCGTAGTGAGCTGTGTAATATTTGTATTACTTGTGCACAAAGAGATGTTTTCTGGTTATCGTGAGCGTGTGGGCTGCAGGGAGTCGGGCAGAGATTGTCCTTTTCCTGTGGAACAGCAGAGCAGAAATCCTGGTCTGTCGTACAGGGCTGCACAAGTCGCCTTTCCCTGCCCCAAGGAGCTTTACCAATGGCTAGTGCTGAGCAGTTTGTGACTGGCTGCTGTCCACAAGCCCTGCGAGGACAGAGTGGGGCTTCTCAGTCCTTCTCTGTCCTCAAGTCCTGTGTTTGCAGACAGATTAATAGAGGGAGGTCCCTCCCAGACACTTGTGTCAGTCCCCATGGCCAGAAAAGTCAGGCTGCCTAAGCATAATCCTCAGAGTAACCCCACCCCTAGTGCAACCCCTTGTCTGTCCAGCAAGAGAAGCTGGTGGGATGTTAAGCATTTTTCTAGCTTTCAATTCAAGGTCTAAGCAGAGACCTTAAAAGGATGCAATGAAAATATTTCATTATAAAATTTTCCCTGATAGCCTCAAAATGTGAACGTGCAAATCCTTTTCATTGTGCCAATGAACTACTGTTATTCATCCCTGACAGGAAGTTATAGGAAAAACACATGACAGAGAGGAAGGTTACTGGAGGTTGCTTAATTTTTTCACTTTGATTTATTTTGTAGATCCCACTGGAACATAAAATCAAACCAGAATTCAAGTATATTACACTTATCTGTAAAGCATAGAGAAGTTAGACAATAGCAAACAGCATTGTGTTATAGGTGTTTTTATGTCTCGGGGTTTGACAGAAATTATTCTGATATGTAAGCACGAGGAGCAGCATTAATGCTGAGCTTTTGGCTTTTATTCCATTTTTTCTCTCCTGGGTCACCCTAATGCTGTGTAAACAGGGGTGCTTGGGAAGGGATTTCAGCAATAAACAAACCCACACATATCCCCGTGACTCGGGAGAAAGCCCACACAGGCTTGCTCACAGTGACCTCTGTGGAGTCTTCTGATTCCAACCCTGCTGATCCACGCTACACGTCCCTACAGTCTGCATCAACAGGAATGTAAAATGGCAAAACTCTCTTGGCGCTAATCTCCAAAGCCACGTCTAATTCTCGTTTTTAATGAGGCATTGAATTATTCCGTGCAGTGCGATGCCTGTCAGTTTGCAGCACAGCTCCGTGCGTGCTGTTGTGCCACCAGAGATAAACAATCAGTAGGACTGATCAGGCAGGCAATCACTTAAACAAATCTGAGGAGGGAGGAAAAACCTGCACATGCACTGCTCAGGATGAAACAGATATTTTGATAAAGTTGCATATTGAAAATATCTGATATGTGAATACAGGGACTGGCAGTAACTAATTAATAGTGAGTTAGCTTTTGCATAAATGATGTACTTTCTAGAGTTGCGGTGGGAGGAAGGTCTAAGAACCAGAACATGAAGATCGATGGTCAGTTCCTCATTTTGCCACAGGTTTAGACCTGGTGTCCATGTAGTAAGAAGGCTTCAAAGACACACCACAAACCAACTCCAGCCTCCCTGTCCCTGCTGCCAAGCCATCCTGCCTGTATTTGCCATCACAGCCATGAGTACCACAACAAAACAGAGAGTGGATGTTGGTCCTGCCTCCAGGAAATGGTTCAAGCATTGCTGGTGATGTCTGGATTGCTGTGCAGAAATCTTTGCCATGATCTCATACCAGTAACCCAGTAGTGATTCAAGCACTTCAGTCACTCAGATCTGCTCCATTGTTCATTAAGTCTGTGGGTTTCTATTGAGTTTGAAGGGCAGCAAATAAACAAATCAGACACTTTATCACCTGTTTTCGCTGCATCCTTATTTAACTGTTGCTATTTAAGGCCACATGTTGGATATATTGATTTCTGCATCTACCTACATCCCAGCCAACCCATCATTTCCTTTGGGTTTATATTCAAATGAGTTCTCGGCTGTTTTACAAAATTTTTTTTTTAAGAAATTATCTGTCACCAAAAAATATCATTAAATATCAAAATTTCGTTTAAAAAATCCCAGTCCTTGTCTTCTACTTGGGTTAGAGTGTATTGAGTGTCTTTTAACAAAACAGAGAGGGTTCCTTTCTGGCAAAACCCTGCTAAGCTGGACTCCTGTGCTGTCATCTTTGTGTACAGAAAAGATCACTCTGAGAAATTCTGATTCTGTTTGAGCTCCATGCCGTGCCAGAACAGCACATCTGAAGTCACTGCCCAGCTGCTTGTGATGGCTCTCGGTGCCAGAAGTTTTTCCCCTTCAGCCTCCTGGCTGAGCTGCTCGTGGGATTCCTCCAAATGAATCATTTAGCGTGGGCAGCCTCAGCAGTGACAGGTTCTCATCAAGCCAGAGGGGCAGCACAGTAGGATCCGGCAGAGAACACGTGCCCACAGCTCAAGGGACTTTACAGGGAGCGAAAATCTGCGGAGCTGCAAAGCTCTTGGAAAGGTTTCTCTGTCTGACATGGAAGTCTGGCGTAAAGTCTGATGCTCTAAAGTGTAAGAACATTTTAATTAGGAACCATCTAGGTGGTTAAGTTTAACTGAGTAGTAACCGAAGAGTGTTTGGGTGGGAAATGTTTAGGTGGAATTGTAAAGCGGTGAGGTAGCTCACTGGCACGCGGTGTAATTTGTGATTAAGGTTATCTGCAGTATCTAACCTTTCAGTAAATGCCAGCTGCATAATGGCTGTCAGTTTTCTCTCTCAGATATTACACTGCAGAAGGTCCTCTCTGACCATAAGAATCTATTTAATAAGACTCTAATGGGAAATGACCAGTATGTGAGTATTGCAGATTAAAAGTGACAATGCTAATTGACTGCAGAGGTATCTACATGAAGAGGGACCAGAAAAATCATTTAAGTCTAAATGAAATTGGACTGATTTGATATTTGAAAAAGCATTACGTTCCTCTTGTGTTTGGCAGTGTGGATTAATTGTTGCCTGTGTCAGGTTCCTGTGTAGCAACAGGCTGAGATTGGTGGGGAGTGAAGAACATGAACTTGGGGGATTTAGAAATACATTCATTTATTAAAATTAGAAGTACATGGGGAGGTCTGTACTGTATGTAATTTTTATGGTGAGGACTGAAATGATATTTTGTATCTGCAGTTCGTGATTGCTGGTGAAACAAATCAGGTGCACAACCACATTTCTGTTCTGAGGATGCAAATTTAATTACCTTTTTTTCTGAGCTTTTCAAAAAGCATTTTGCAAATAGGTAGAACAGGGAAATAGAAAATCACAGTTTTATTTTGTGAGGAGAAATTGATAGGGATCATAACAATAGGAAAATGATCATATATGGCATATACTTATCTCAAAAATGACTTAAAATCATTAGGTATCAGGTAAATGCACGTGCTTAATTTCTATATAGTTTGCTGTGCACAAATCTTTACTTTCAATCAGAGGCTGCAGTACAAATTCATTTCTCTGAATGAGGCTTTACAGGTCTAACAAGGGAATAAAACACATAGCATTGATTCCAAATAATATGTTATGTCCACAGAAAAAGCAGCATTTGCATGTGTAGGTACATAAAGAGTTTTTGGAAAATAGATATTAGACACCCTTTAGAAGTCCCAAGACACTGAGAAAAATTCCCTTCTAGAGTGGCTCTTTGTGCTTCAGAATAGAATGGGAGAATAGCTGTAAAGATGAAGAATTAGGGGTTCGATACATTCTGTCACTGCCTCTCCCCAAAAATTAATCAAATTAAATGTTTTGTGCAATAAAGCAGCATATGAGCCACCTTGACAGATTTTATTTTATTTTATTTTATATAAAAAAAGAGTGGTTTGGTTCTCTGGTTGTTGTCAAAACCTACAAGGATACAGGGAACACTTCTCCTGAATTCCGTACAGAATTCAGAGAGTTAATAGAGAAAACAGTTAAGTATGTGCTTAAATTCAGTGTGTGAGCAATTCTGTTGAAGTTGGAGGAACATGTGGCATGGTTCAAACTTAATGAATCCATAAGTCTTTGCAAAATCATCTGCTTAGAGTCTCTGGTGGAAGATAAAGAAGGAGAGAAGCATGGTAATTTTACAGGAATATGCACTGAAATATGCTCTGCTTTTCACTGACCCCGCTGTACCCCCAGCTTGTACCTGAGAATGTGTGCAATGTGCTCTGTGGGATATTGTGCCAGGGCTAGGAAGAATGTAAAGATGGGAAACAAACAAACAAAAAATAATTCTAAATTCTTTGAAATACGATAATTGGGTTATTGTGCAATTTTCAGATTAAAGTCCAGGTAATTTATTTTTAAGGTAATTTTTTTTATGTTTTGCTTATATAATGCATAGGATTAAGCCAAAAATGAAGGCTGTTCCTAAAGCTCAGAATACAGGTTATGTTTACTTTTATGCAAGAATTGATAAACCATTCCTATAGCTGCTGCAATGTAAAAGAATCATCCACAACTGGATCATCCACAGCATGGAGCTGGGAAACACAGCAAAATAATCAGCATGAAAGTGAACCATAGAATGTGCTGAACGTAAATATATGGCCTAATTCTCCCTTTGTGTCAGTTTTAGGCCAATATAGCTGTTGCAATATAAATAAAAACACAGCAGTAATTTCAGTGATTTCAGTGCAGCTGGTCCTTAGATAAGTGAAAATGTTTAGGCTTTCATTCTGCCATCCTTAGTCTGAAATGAAATGTACAGTGTTTTTCTTGGGTTTGACTTTTTACAATTAAAAATGAATCAGGACGGTGCTAAAGAAAAGAAAAGTGTGTGAATATTTATATAAATACTGGAACTTTGGTTAAATTTGATCATAATAGCCTTTGAGGTCTTTCTGTTCCAGAAACTGAGAGTTTCTTGAAGCCGGTCTGCATAATTCATTGGAATACAGATATCATGTGGCTGCATATTTATGTTTGTTATTCAACACCCACATTTGAAGCCGTATCTCTGCATTCAGCTCACTGGTGACTTGGCTGAGCTCAGCTTAAACATCAAACCTCAGTGTCGGGCTTCTCGTGAGGAACCTGTGAACTGCCACTTGCTCACTCTTGATTTGGGGAGGAACATCTTTGGAACCTGGCTGGGCTAACAAGTGATAGGATTGATTCATCCATGTCCTGCAAAGGTCGGGACTGACCATGTTCTATTACAGAGTAATGCACTCACTCACTGGTGGATAACTTGGTGGACAAAGTCGTTTGGGTTTCTCTCTCCGAGTGCTCTGTTGCCATCACACAGTTTCTTTACCCTGTCCTTAAATCCTGGCTTGCCCGGGGATGAAACTATAAATTGTGTTCCCTGTGACATTTTATGGTGAGCAGCAGCCTGCAGAGGTGCTGCAGAACAGAATTTGAGGCTCTCATCTCTACGCTCTGGTTAACTCTAGGACCCTAACACCAGTCTGGATCAAAACAAACGTTTCCCCCCCTGCACACGCTCCCCTGCTCTTTGCTGGACAAGGTGCTGCACATCTGGAATCAGCTGGGCAAGTCTGCTCCCCTCCATGCCAATCACACCCAGGTAACCCCCAAGCTAAATCCTGGATGTTTCTCTGTCTCAGTTTAAAGCAGAGATAAGTGGTTCTTGCATGTCTTGTTAAGCTTTTGTGTTAGCACAAGATATAATTGTAAAGACAAGAATAGACCAGCACGAGAGGGAGATCCATATGGAAGAACAAGGCAGGGTTCCTCAAAATTATATTGATTAAGCATTGTAGAGACTTTTAAAAAATGGCAGAGAAAAATCTTGAAATACTTTGCTTTCAAGAGTTTTAGTAATTTTTGAAAGTAATCTCTTAATGTAAATCAGAGATATTTTATATTTGTCACTCTTCACGTAGTGAAGGGGCAAGGAGAGGATGAAAACAAAAGTAAGAGAGGCTGCTTTTTCTGGAGATCACCACTACGGAGAGGAAATTATGTCTGCATATATTGCACAATTAGGTCCAGCAGTCAGCATACAGATAAATATTTTTTAATACCAGAAAACACATTAAAAAACAGCTCTTGTGGGTTTTCTCCTGCTTTATTTTACTCAGTTTCGATAGGAAAAATGTACATATCCATTAAAAATATCGTCTACTTTTTATTTTTTGAACATCAATATTGTGCCAGAATCATTTTTAACCTAACTGTAGAATCCATCACTGTTGATAGATATAAGAATGGCTTCAATTTTTTTTTTCTTTCCAACAACTTACCATTTTGACATGTAAAGAAGAGTCATTTTATAAAATTCTAAACTTTTACAAAGGTAAGAAATGGCAAAATAATAACAACATTTGTCTTCTGTCAAGAAATATTGACATGGTATTACTACAGCAAAATTGGTTTGTGTTGTGAAGTGTGTCTCATAGATAAATCAGATTTGAGACTTTTTTAAGCTAACTAAATTGTACTTTGGTGCTGATATGTATAAGACTATCAAGACACATGACAGTGACTTTTTCAACCAAAGTGGGCTAAGAGCACTTCAGTTAAAAAAAACCAAAACAAAACCTTTCCTGCTCTTTATCTGCCTTCACTTTTTTCACACTTCACTCCAACAGGATCCGATATGTCAGTAAGTGGGCAGTGCACGCCTCAGCCTCAGATAGCAACAAGCAGAGCTGAGGGAACTCATACACAGATTTATGGAAAGATGCCTTTTCCCTGTCAGATTAAACAGATATCATTCCAGCATTCCAGTGTAAACACATTTATATTTCCACAAGATTCCAATACGTGTGAGACGCAGGCTCTGTAAAACCCTTACAGGGTGTTTAGGATGTTCAGGATGTTCAGCAGGCTGAGCTGAAAACCTCTGCCCTCGTTGTACAGCTTGGTGAAGGACTCGCAGAAGATTTGGGGAGTGCTGCTCCTCGTGGCTGTGCTGTGCTGGGAGTTGCTGAGCTGACATCTGGCAGAGCATCTTCTTCCTTCAGGGCATCCTCCACGCCGTCAGAGGAGGTGCTGGGCCACTTTGCCAACTGCGTGGCTCGAACTGGTTTCTCCATGCCTTGCTCTGCAGAACACCAATGGCTTTCCCCCATGAACTTGAGAGGAACAGCAGCAAACAATTAGCAGTTCTTCAGTCCTAGAAAATATCCATCTGCTCTTGGCACAACTGTTTGTCAACATATAAATAGCTACGCTGCCAGCAAATGGAGCAATTTTCTGCATCTGGCTCATGCTCCCCTTCCTCCCTGTGCAAGTGGCATTTGCAGTTCAGTAATAGAATTAATATTTTAACAAAAACATCAGTTCTTATTGCATTATTTTAAAAGGAATAATTTGAGAAAATTTATGGGAACATGGAAATCCCTTGAAATTTTTTTGCCTTGTTTTTTTTTTGGCACTGGAGTACCCTTCCATACTCTAAGAAGGGTAAAGAACATATCTGATGGGCTGTGTTTGATTTTGCATTGTGTAATTAGTTACCTGCTGGAGTTTCTCACAGCTTTTCCATTTGCTCCTATAAGGGCTAATCCTAACTAAGAAAGAAATGAGTCATTCTGTGGCCAGTGGAACTTATGAAGCTTCGTTTCCAGCAGCTCCCTCCCATGTGGTTTCTCTAGTGTCTAATAGCTTGGTTGAGTTCACGCTGCAGGTTCCCCCACAGTAAGATACCCAGATTAGTTCCCTTTCATTTGACTTCCAATTTTCACAGAGCAAGTAGAAATTTACTTTAGAATTAACATAATGTGGAAAAATGTTTCATTTCTTAAAAAAAAAAAAAAAAAAAATCAAAACACTGGTGCTTTAGAGCAGCCACAAAACTGCATTTTACTTTTTCCCAATTAGCCAATGATCATAAATGCTGTCAGCTGTGTAATGGACACAGTGGTGGGGTTTACATATCTGGAGCTGCCCTTGATCCCAGCCCTGGGCTTTCTGAAACACTGCGGTATTTCTGAGTATTTGGAAGAGGCAAATAACTCATAATTCCCTCAAATATCAACAGATGTTGAGTGGGAAAACTACTGCTTTCTCTAGAACCTTTGCTGGTTAGAAGATGGGTTTGTTTTTCATGTTTTCAGTGTTTGATGTAGAGGGTGCTTGGAATTCCAAGTCAAGGTATGGAAGCTGTTACACCTGTGACAGGTAAGGCAGGCATGCACCCTAAATCACTTTAAGGGAAAGTTTGGGGTGGCCCAAGCTCTGCCACTGAAGGCAGGGCTGGCTGATACATTTCCGTCTGGCATCCTCCTTCCCTTCCAGAATCCTGTTCAGTGGAGTGACCATGCAAGTGAGCTACTCTGTCTGTCGAGTGCTGGATCAATGATCCCTGAGGCTCATAATCTGATCAATATAAAACATAGTTAATGACTGGCAGGTCTGGTTTAGTGAGCTCAGTGCTTCTTACCTGTTTGGGCTCTTGAGGAGTTTAACCTGTGGGGTTTGATCCTCTGCAGCAGAATT
>QWTY01002805.1:24514-40794 GCA_008033365.1 Pseudorectes ferrugineus
GGGGTTGGAACAAGTTGATTTTAAGGTCCCTCCCAACCCAAACCATCCTGAGATTCTGTGATATCTGTACTACTGATTTATTGATGGCAAACTCTTGCAGAAATAAAAGTGACGAGGCTCCAGGTGGTTCTCAGGTCTAATCCAGGCTGAACTGGAATTCTCTCTTGAACAGTCAGGTGTTCTTCCATAAATGTTGACATATCCCAGCTGGCCAAACTCTGATCTCACACCAATTTCATTCACTTTCAAACCCACTGGCTTCTGTGGTTTCTCTATTTTAAATTGGCATTGCTTAGACATTCCCATCCTAAGAATGAAATGTTCTTGTAAAGCAGTTTGGGAACTGAATGTTTCTTCCTCATGTGATGGTGTCAGAGACGTCTGGGATTCTGAGGAAAATGCCAGTACTGGATGTGCTTCTTCTTGGTATCCTGAGAGTCAAAATTGCACCCTGAGGCTTCGGATCGATGATTACCAGATCCTGGTCCAAGGAGCACAGGACGGATGAATTGCCACTATCTTAACAAAGGAAGCTGGACAAAAATAGAAATAAAAACAAACAAACAGAAGAAGAAGCAGCATTTAGTGCCTGATAACGACATTTTGCATTAGTCACTAAGAGCTTAGTGCCTTGAAATACCGTGCCCAGGCTTTGCTTCTAGAAGTTGAGGTACATATAAATAGCACAGCAAATCATGCTGGTTATTTGTAGTACCCACCAGAGTACTACAGAGTACTGTAGTACTCAGAGCTGTTGTAAGATTTCTCAGGCGTTGTCATTAGTTTCTTTTCAGGGGGTTATAAGTAGAATGAATTAAATAGATTTTTTGTAGCTCTTCCCACTTTTTAATTTTCCGTACGACAACTCCCTTTTAATTTCTCATTCAGACCAGCAGAGCACAGTGCAGTTATTGTGCATACGCTGTGAACGAGCTACAAACACACACACACACAATTCTGTCTGTGCAAACCAGAGGGGAAGCAGAACACTACAGACAACATCATTGGCAAACAATACCAAACAAAAATTATGATATTTTTAAAGCTAAGTAGTGTGGGTTTAAGGGATTTTTAATTTACTACATTTTATTTACTTTTGGTGGACTTTCCTCAGGGATATTTAGGATTTACAGAAAACAAATGGTAATACCGTGTGCATTCTAAAACAAAAATCTCTTGTGCTCTGCTGAGAGAATAGACCTAGGTCTGTGTGTGTACACTTCCAGAATAAACAAAAACCCCGTGGAGTTTCATTAATAGGCTAAGTGTAAATCTGGGCTTGGTGAAAACTTCAGGAGTTATGGAATGCTCAGAACCAGGCAGATTCAAACCAGGTACAGCCCTGGAGCTCTGTCCAGCCCCAGCACAACCCTGTCTGCTGGGAACTGGTGTGACAATGTCGTGGCTCTCGTGCCAGGAGATTGCAGTTCCAGTGTCTGCACACAGTGATGACATGGATCCTTTTCTACTAAAACCCTGGACTAGAATCTAAGCCCAGAGTAATTCAGCCATTGTTAACCTAAATATGCCATCTCATGTTTCATTCAGGCTTACTCCAGCACGGATGTCTCTCGCTGATTGCAGCTGAAATGAAGACAAATCAGGCTTATTATATTTAAGGGTTGTGAATATTTTTATTTTTGGGTTTTCAGTGGGCCTGATTCTAAAGTGGTAGCCATTTCCACCAGAGTAAATTGGGAGCAATCACCTTGCTCCTTGTCATCATTCACCCCGCAGTTAAACCAAACTCTCACTCACTGGAGCAAAAGGTGTCTGAGCCCTGAGCAATCAGCACAACACGGCGAAGTATTCAGCAGAACAGGGCCTGAAACACGAGTCCATCGTTCCCCTAAGTGCCCCAACAGCAGCCTGCAAAAAGTGTCTGCTGTCACTTCTTGCTTTCTCTCTCTTCTCCTGTTTATATAAAACCTGAACCAGGGCGAGAGTTTCACTTCACCCAGGAGACAAACTTGGTGTCAAGTCACCATAAAATGGGAGATTTGTGGTTTAATCCCACTGGAGAGATCAGGCGTTGAACCAGATACCTGTGATCCGAATGAGTTAAGCTGCTGGAAAGGCTTTCCTTCACAAAGCAGGCAAGCTGGAGCTATTCAGCTTGCAAAATGTATGATGGGGATATGACAAAAATCTGTAAAATCACCAGTGGCAGGGAGAGGGTGAGCAGGGACTTTCCAGTCCCCCTTCCAAAACAAGAGCAGATTTAAAACAAACAAAAGGAGATTTATTTTTTCCCCCCACCAAACCTGTGATTTAAATTTGGAGCTCCTTGCCAGACGAGGCTGTGGATGTTGAAGGTTTGAGAGAGTTTGGGGAAGACCTGACAACTGCATGGAAGAGAAATCTGTTAAGGGAATATGGAGAATTTGTCCTTGGCACTGGAAGTGCAGGAGTCACAGGCTGGTGGAAGCTGCAGTCGTGTTCAGGGCGAGGGGATGGATGCTCCTACCAGTGCAATGAGCTTCACAGACAGAACTGCTCTGCTCCTACCAGTGCAATGAGCTGCACAGACAGAACTGCTCTGCTCCTGCCAGTGCCAGGGCTGCTGCCAGAGGCAGAGCAGGGAGCTGGGACACCCTTGGCCTCAGCACTGCAGCTGGCTTTGCATGGATAAGGGACCTGGGATGCTGAGACGGAAAATCCTCCAGGTTACACACGGAGGGAGCTGCCACGTGCCAGGCAAACACGAAACCTCATATGATTCTCTGCTGTTCACAAGCAAAACTCCCCACATTTGCACATCCCACACCACCTGCAGAAGGGTTTGCAAGGCTGGGATACCCTCACCCGTAGGCAACAAGTTTAGACCTGACCACCTATGTCCTTTATAGATCCATCCTAGAAAACACTTCAAGGTCACCTAAACCACCAGAATAAAAGATCATGGCTGAAACCTGTCTTACCCACTGGAACCATCCTACTCTGACAATTATTGGCTTAATGTTTTAATTTTTAGAAAGATTCAGAAGCATTTAGAAAGAATAGGTTTACCTTTGGTAATACTTGCTTTTTTATTTATGAAGTTCCTAGCATAAATAAATTCTGAAAAACACAAGACTTTAAAGATATTTGTGTCAGATCATGGCAAGAACAACCTTGATGTGGTTTGCCAAGCTTCGAATTATAATGTATGTCATCAGTAACCTAAGTTGTTATAATTTACTTCTGACATTAAGATCTTGCTTTTGGGCATATAGTTGCAAATGTATCCTATTCACTTCCTTACTTTCTAAATGCCCTTCATGTTTCAGTAAGACAATCCAATCAAAACTAAAGACCAAATGCACTGTAAAACAAATCAAGCATACAAACAATTCTTAAGCCTTCCTCTCACACATTCGCTGGCTTGCCCAAGGCTTCTAAACTTCATAAGCTGTGTAATCATGAAGTACACAGAAGTTTTCAAAGGAAACATTTATACCATTTATTTTGTATGTTGCTCAGGTTGGAATTTGTAAAAAGAGAATCACAGAGATAAGAATTTATCATAAATCTAACCATCCTGGTCTAAGACTCACCGCTACTGAACATTCTCGCTCAAAATGGTTTGGTCTTTTCCAATTTTCTTAAGTTACAATTCAAAATGCTAAGTTTTATGATGACAGCACTTTGGGGGTGACTAATTGTGCTAAGAGGTGTTCAACCCCTGATGAAATAAAAGTCCCCCACGAGGAGAGATACTTTAATTTAATGATGGCCATAATGCCAATTTTCAAAGCTATAAAAGTCATTGATTCTCTGGCTTTAGCCTTAGGCTGAATCCCTTATTCTGCACGTGCTTTCCATCAAAACCATTTCATGTTTTGCTCATAAGAGCAGAGTACGCGTGGTTTTACCTTTCCCACTCTTTAGAACAAAACATAAAAGTTTTTCAGCAAGGACCCATGAAAAGCACTTAGAAATCTATGGCAGAAGTCTGGTCTTTATTAAAATTCGATATTAACCTGTGCTCCAGAGGCGCTGGGGCCGCAGCCCCTGTGCAGCACCGGGGCAGTGGGAGGCACAGTCGGTCCCTGGTTTGGCAGTGGCTGCCTGGGGTTGCAGAATACCCAAATTACCCCATTCATTTCACTGGCAACTGCAACAACCACTGGGGATATTTCCAATCCCACCCTTAATGACTTTGTTGCCGATTTAAGCATGGCAAGGAGCAGCAGCTCAGAGATTTCCAGGACAGGGTCTGTGTCCAGGGAGTCTGTGGACATCTGCTTGCAAAGCCCTTCTAAATCTCTGGTAGAAATCACCCCCGTAAAAAAAAAACACCAAAAGGAAGGGTCATGCACTGACAAACAGCTACCAGGGGGTGGGGCTGAGGGAAGCACAGGAATCCAAACCAACTTCCCCGGGCTGGGGTTTAAGCTGATAAAGAAGAGGATTAGATTTTCCTGGTGAGATAACCATCTCCCTGCCCTCCTCAGCCGCAATAATTAAATGAGTTTCAGTAAGTGTGACATAAGATCAGATCCCGAGAGCTCCTGCCAAAGAGCACTTATAAGGCATGAATTAAATAAAGGTTGAAGTACTTTTAACCAATCAGCCGGTTTCTCACGGAGAGCCAGGAGCTTCTTCATTTAGGAACCTGACATTTTCTTCAAGTTCTCCTGAGCAGAACAGATCACACCAGTTAACGTGGTAATGAAGAAGTGATGGTGGTATTTGCACTTGACTCGAACGTCAGCATAAATTCTGTTCCTCGTCCAGATCAGTACGACTTCCCTGAAATAAAGCGTATTTCAGCCTCATTAACCAATTTAAGATCTCAAATGAAATGAGATCAATTTAACTTAAATCCATCATAACCAAGCTGGCTTAAAGAATTAGTTTCTCTGGGTCCATAAGGATACTCCCAGTAACTGTTTCTGGAAGGTCGTCTATTCTGAGCTTTTTAGGGCGTCCAGTTACACACAAAATTTTAATTGTAAATACTCCAATTATATACAGAAATTTCTGCTTTCTTTAGTGTTACTGCCCCCGTGAAAACTTGCTCTATTCCTGCATTAGAGTTCAGGTAATAAATGGATTTTATCATTTAACCACCAACACAGAATTAGAACAATAAACGGTTTTAGAAATAATTACTGCACTTTAGAATAGCTTTTATCTCAAACTCTAAATTCCAGTTCTGTTCATACTGCACAGTTAAAACTACGCTTAAATATTTTAACTTTTCAACAAGGTGGCCACCCAAATGGACATCTGAGAAATAAAATTTTGTAATTAAAACCTTGAAAGGAGACTATATTTGCTGAGTTACTGGTTGTGAAAAATGACATGGTTTTCAAAGTTCAGCCTGTTGGGATTAGCCAAAAAGGTGTTGGTTCTTCATAAATTAATTCATTTTCTCTCAGCACTAGTATAGTCAAATGTTAAATTCAGAATAACCTGTCTCTAAGGGGTCACCTTTATGTGACACCCATGTACTGATGTCATCAAAATTAATAGGAAAAATTGCCTTAAGCTTAATTGGTATTTTAATGCCTACACTTTTAAATTACTTGAACATTTTTTTAATTAAACTGGAGCATTAAAAATGAAGCTGCTCTTTATTTTTTGCTGTTTTCTTAATTTTAAAATATTGCAAAGATAATTGCAATCCACATGGAAGAGTGTTTTTTGTAAAATAAAAATAAAAAATCTTGTACTCGATACTAGATGTTAATTATAAGAAAGAAACAACTGGGGAAAAAATGTGATGGGAAGTCCAAAGGCCAGCCATGATTTCACCTGAATGATTGAACATACCAATTGTTTCCCAGATGTTTAGATTGTAATCTCATGGTGGATTTGTATTGCTTTCACTGACTATATCTTTAATATCTACATGGACCGATACTGTTCTGGTTGTTAAAACATTTTAGGAAACTTGCATCTTCCATCACCATTGTCACAAGTTAAAGGTCCAGAGACCTTAAGCTGATGGTTCAAACTCATCTTGCCAAAGCAACAGAGTGAGAAAATATGTCTGGCTTTTTACTGCTCATTTTAAAGAAAATAAAGTCAATGATGAGATTTTTCAACATCAATAAAATCATTCTTTCCCTCAGCTTGCAACGTTTGTGGACCTCTATTTAACAGATAACTTCTGACATCTTTCTCATCTATGGATCATTTATTGTGTAGATGTATTTTAGCATCTACCCTGTTCTTGCATCCTCACTCAGCACCCTGAAATTAGATAAAGCACAGAGTTGTGTTCACCGAGCAGTTTCACAGCCAGGGATGGAAGTGTGTCATTGAGCCTAAATTAATGTACCAATTCATTAAACACTTTCAAGCTGTATGCCCACATTTGTTAGGGACAAGATGCTCAATGATCGCAGTAAAACACCTTTTGGGCTCAAATATAACCAACCTCAGACACCTCAGCTCCCAGCTCACTCAAACCTAGCCCACTCCAAGCTGTGGTCACTGGAAATTAGATGCCTTTCCACTGGTTGCTTTAATTTGTTCTCATTTTCGTTCGGGTGCACCAGTGCCGCTTCAGAGTGACTCCCTTGGCCTGTGGTTTTTTCAGCTTTATATCAGCAAAAGCAAGGCCAGAGTCAGACCCTGGCTTCTCTCTGATGTGTTGAACCACTTTTGCAGCTCTTCACACGAAGAGCCAGTGGCTCACAGCAGAGTACCAAGGCTGCAGGAGGTTTGCCCATTTTTAATTCTGACTCCTTTTAAACTTGGTGTTTGCTTAAAGAAAAATACACTGCTAGTGCCAATTAGATAACTGGATCCTTCTTCTTCTTCTGTCAGAAATTTCTTTTTCTTTTACGTCCAAAGGCCCAGCTTCTAAAGCACAATAGCACACATCTAATTAAGTGGGTTGCTTGTGAGAATGAGTTCTGAAATTATAGACACCGTCTGAGTTTGTAAGCAAGTAAGATTCTTCAGAGAAATTTGCATTCCTCCATTTTTAAAAATCACCTGTCTGGTGATGCAGCACATGCCACACCAGTGCCTGCAGGGAAAATCCTCTGGGGCAGATTGTCCCATCCTTCACACCCTGGAGCCAGGCCACTGTGCCCTCCCTGGACAGGGGACACAAGCCAGAGCCACTTGCTCCTCTTATATTTTCAGAAACGGGAGAAATTCTGCTGCCTTCATTACTGTGGTAGACACAGCAATGGTTGTTTTGTTGGTTCTTGCTGCTGTTTGGTTTTTCCCCTCTCCGTTCTTTATCCAGCAAAACAACCCGGGCAGCTGGAGCCTACAGGAAGGGCCTTTCTTCTCTCCCAGTTAATTACACAGCAAGTCCATGGTCTCTGATGTTGTTGCTGTGAACACTGATAAAACTTGAAGAGCTTTAGAACATGTAACTTGCTGCAACCACTTTTTCTGGCTGTTCAGGTGTGAATACCCTATGGAGTCAGCAATTACCTTCAACCTTTATTGTGAGTCAATGCAAAATAAAGGCAGTATTTTTCCATAATTATTTTTTATAAGACCCTGCTGCAAGATCCCGCTCCACATGCAAATTCACCCATGCTTGCTGGGTTTTATAGCATTCCTGGAAGTGTTGCTTCACATGTTTTTACCATTAAGATGCTGGTGAGGTACCATAGTAAGGTTAGGATTTGGGAGGGAAGGGCACATCCACCAGAGATGCTCGTGCCCAAGCAGTGCCTGGTGGTACTGGCAGAATTTACCCTTTTGCACTATATTACCTCTTTTTGCATTTGTAATAATATGGCTCTTTAACATGCTGGAAAAAAAGGCTCTGCACTTAAAAATGCCACAGGAGTGAAGATTAAGAAAGCAAGTGCAGACACCCAGCTGTTGAAAGCACAAGCAGTATGAAATTGGGGGTGGGGGACAAAATTAGCATTCTCCTCACGTGCCCACCGCCTGCTCTAATCACAATGCAGGCATTATCAGCCAGCACTGAATCTTTGTATTATTTCCAAGTTTCCCCTATTGTCAGTCATTGTGACAAAGTGCAGGACAATCTGACACAATGATGAATCACTCTAGACATTGAGTTTTCACATGGCTGTCAGATGATCTCAGTAGGCTGTGTCACCTGAAAATGCCACAAGACTAAACCCGTGCTGCACTTCAGAACAAAAACGGAGTTTGGTATAAACTCCACTGATTCAGGGCATAAACATTGGAGCCTGGAGGGCTGGCTCAGCTTTCTCTTATGCAGGAAATCTCAGCATTTTCATCCAGAGTGAATGAAACCCAGAATCAGGGCTCAGGATGTGTTAACATCTCTTGCATGCAAACCAGGAAGATATGTTGTTTAAAATTAAATTCCTGCATGGATGGATCTGTACTGTGTGATTTTTAAAAATACTTGTTCAATACGTAATGCCCGTCAAAGTAGAGGGCATTTATCCTAATAGTTTCAGGTGCATATATAAAAATGAGCTCCTTGCAGTTTCTTTTTCCTGCGTGGCAAAGTTATCTAGCAGGCTTTTTATTTTCTCTGTGGGCCAGGTAAGATGCAGCTGCACTGATAACTGATTGATATATAGTCAAATGCAAATTTGCTTGTTTAAGTACATGCCTTGCCTTCATGTATATTTGCTTGTCGGTGCTATTGTGAGCCTAGCCCAGAAGAACATTGCTCTTTCCCACATTATTATTCACAAAGGCAGCTTTCTGAGTTATTTCTGCTCCTGCACAATATTCATGATAGCAATTTGATACCTTAGCAGTTTCAAGGTTATCAAGTGATTGAAAATCCTGCTGCTTACTTCAAGGTGTAACATATAAACTGTACTGCCATCCATTCTAGTAATATAATAGTTTTTCTTAATGCCTTTCATGAACTCCTGATTTAAAGTGTAAGCTGACTTCAGAAAGGGCTTATCAGCCCCAGACTTCGCCGATGCCGCTGGGCTGCTGAATTCGGCCCTGCGAGTTTGTATCTCTGCATGTAGCACTTAAGCAGGCAATATTTAATCTCTCGCGGAGATATTGATACATCAGCTCCCGCGTGAGGACGCTGAACCGCAGCCGTAATGAGAAACAAAGAAGTGGTTATTTATCTCGCGTGTCGGAGGGCTGGCGCTCCGCGGAGATGAATCTTGCGGGCAGGAATTGCAGATTGTAGATCACGGGGATTAACTTTGTACCAAAGAGCAGCCACGGAGCCGTGTGGTACAGCAGCATTTGTTAATGATGAACAAATAAGTGCCACTGGATGCGCAACGAGGACGCTGAAGAAAAGCTCATCATTTCTCAACCTGTTTTGGAGGCTCCCAGCAACCCACTGAATTTTGGCTGCAGATGTAGTTTGGGTGGTTTCTGATTGGTGGATTGTGCTGCTTGATGGAGTTTACATGGTGGCATCTGCTTAAGTAACAGATGTCTGTGCCACTAAGGTGCTATGTTCTCACTTTTTATACAGAAAGAAATTGCTTCTCAAAGAGTTTTTATTGTCTTTATGCAAATTAAAATACAAAATTCCTCTCCTTAAAGGATCCTCATTATAACAAGAACCTTAAATAATCATAAATACGTATGCAGCCTCATAAAATCTGTTGCTCTTTAGATATCAAGGAAGTTCCTTCTGCACTGCCAATTGTGCATGAAATTAATTCTTATTTCAACTACCAGTATGAAGATGCTAGCTTTTATTCAGTGAAACCCCACTGGATTTCTAAACAAATAGTGCAGAATAGTTGTTTGTGCCAAAATATTTCAAGGAGAAAATTTTGGATTCTGTGTCTTATGCGGTGCTGAAGGGTAAGATAGAGCTCTGTACTTATTCCCTAGGAGGCTGGTGATAGAAATATATAAGTTTTTTATCTTTCCTTTGTCAATTTCCTTTAGTAGGCAAACGCGTGACGTCTTTGCGGATTCTTTTTTCTTAACCAGGGATTGAAATCTGTGAAGGACTCATGCCTAGAAAAATTTCCACATATTCCAGCCTGCTGCGAGCTGAGTGTTAAAGCCCTTACATTTCTGGTTCATCTCACCTTATAACTTTGTGTCAGGTATGACTTAGTGCCATGCACAGCACTAGATTCCCCACCTTTCCTGTTTATTTCCAGTGACAGAGAGGGATGAAGGACCTTTATCTTTTGCTTTACCTGTGTGTGGATCAAGCAAGATGAGCCTTCAGGCAGGATAAAAGGAGTGCTCAGGGAGAGAGGCCATGGCCCCAACCCATTTGCACAGGAGTGAAACCAGTCCCTGAGGGAGGAAAAACTGGGTGTTTGGAGATTTTCTCCTATGGGCTACACAGTTCAGGACAAAAGGAAGGCAAGGTGAATGTGATAACACCAGAGCATCTACCAGCCTCTTCCAGGCCCTTTACAAAAAAAAAAAAATGTATGGAGTGCAGTCAGCTTTGAAAAGCACCTGCCTGTCACCTCATCACCCTCAGGCAAAAAAATTGCCCCCCAAGGACTCCCGAGGTCAGCCTTGGCTGCCAACCCAGAGGGGATTTGGCTGCCCCCACCCCTCCCTGCCACCCACAAAACTGGGCCAAGCTGGGCACAGGATGTGCCTAGGAGAGTGTGTAGCCACACACCTTTTCTTCTCTCCTCTGGGCTCAGCAGTCACCAAACCTGTGGTAAAAAATTATTGCAGAGGGGAGCCTGCATCATGCCTGGTCTTATCATGTGCTTGTGCTTTTATAATATGCTGTTTTGAGGGAAAATAAATTGAAAAAGAAAGTGAAGGGAACAGAGAGATGATTCTTGTTTTTTACTGACCTGTGGGATTTGATGCTGTAGGAGCCAGAAGACTCCGTTCCATGTTTCAATGGGTAAACCTAATTTTAAATAGATATTTCTGATGTGACCTTTTCCTAGTGATATTTTTTTTCACATGGCTAGCCAGTAGACTGAGTAAGGAGGTGGTGGATGTGCAGTGGATTATTAACCTGGTGCCAACAACGTTAGTAACAGAGAAGAGTGCTTTATTCTACTGCATCTGTTTCACAAACATTACCAAGATAATCACATTCTTCCATGCATCTGCTTTGCTTTAGCTCACACTGATAATTCAAGGGTAATGCACCTTGTCTAAGCTAATTCTAAATACAGGCCTCAAACAAAAAAAAAGTGCTTGGTGGGTCTTTTGACCCAATGCACTACATCAAAGTAACCAAGTAAGCTGTAAATGCTTTGAATAAAATTGGACAAAAATTGGCATTTGTCCAGCCATGTTTCTGACTAGCAGTTGAGTTTTAAACTTGCTCTGTATGTGAATTTATATGAAATGACAGTGCAACCTGTAAGTTATTCAGGTGCTCCAGTGAGGGCTGTGCTGAAAGATAAAATATACCATGAACAATGTGCTCTCAGGTCTAAGATGAGTCATGGAACTGAGATCTGACCTTTCCAGATAACTTGCAGGCTAACAAAATTGCCGATATGGGATGACACCTTTGGAATGATGCACCTGATGTAGAGGAACTCGGAGCCCTGTGGGTCCATCTCACTGGGACTTTACCCTGTGGATCCAGACATTAAATCCTGAAAACTGGAATCATGCAGATGATTGTTGAAAGTGAAGTTAAATGAAATTAAGCAAAATTATAAATTTAGTAAATGATGTACTTAATAAAAGCAGACTGTTAGAATCACAGAATCACAGAAAGGTTTGGGTTGGAAGGGACCTGAAAGCTCATCTTGTTCCACCTCCTGCCATGGGCAGGGACACCTTCCACTAGACCAGGTTGCTCCAAGCCCCATCCAACCCGGCCTTAGACACTTCCAGGTTGAAGAACCCCAAGTCTCTCAGCCTGATTGAAAATCAGAAAGAGGTCAGAGCCCTGGAGGAAGCCTCACCTCCTGCCTGAAGCCGTGCTTGTCACACACTGCAGATATTAAATCCTGGTTTGTACAGTTAAGAAATATCAGTGACCATCAGTGTCAGCAGCTCCTGTGAGGTTCTGTGGTCAGGTAATAACCTGAGGTGTCAGAAGCTTGAAATTACTCCATTAGAGCCAGGAAAGAAGATAATTTATGAAGGCATCATTAGCATTTCCTTCTCCAACTTCCTGCAGATTTCTTGGAGGGACATATGCTGAGTGTCCTCCCTTAGCACTTGGAACTGAGTGGAGTCTCCTCAACGCTGGCTCCCACCTGTCATCCCCTAAACACTGTGCCATATGGTTTCAGAGGCCTGATACTACATTGGACACCATTCATAAGCTTGCTTTCCTCTAATCACAGCCCATTTTTAAATGTTACTACGGCCAACGATCAGTATGATAAATCTATTTTTAAAATAGACTATTAGCACTATTCCTGTTTGCCAATACATTCGTAACAGATGCAATCGGTAAAGTTTAAGTTGTGTTTGACTCATGTTACATTAAAGTGCCCATCAACATAAAAGGACAAATAAAAACGAGGATTTTGTAACCAACACCTGAGGTTGTGCAGACAGCAGAGACAACTCTGAGTCCCTCCTAAACCCAAACAAACTTGTATGTAGAAAATTAGCATTTGGAAACACGAGATGGCAAAGAGGGATCTGAAACACATCTTTATTCCTCACCTTTCAATGCTAAAATACAGAACTGGGCATTCAAAAGCAAAGGCAACAGAATATGAGTAGAGAAAACAAGCGAGTTTATCTCCAATAGAAAAATTATTTAGTGATATATAAAGTGATTTGTGAGCTATCTTCCTGTTGCACTAACAAACAGTCACAAGCCTGTTACACAAATTTGACCTGAAAAGGGTCCCTGCTTGACCTTGGGGGACTGCATGAAATGCAGGGTGTTTGTCCCAGGGCTGAGAACTGCTGCACTAGTAAAAACACATCCTGGATTTGATAGTTTGTCTCACGAATATTGTGAGTTTCGTGGACTAATTTCTATTTTAACCCAGTATAAGTGTGAGTTAATTTATGCCTATTTTATTTTCCACTGTCCTCACTTGTTCTTATCACTGATTTTGCTTTCCTGCCTTTCTGTCTCTGTTGCCCTTGTTTTGCTGTGTAGTTTTTAACTCAAGATTTTTATAACTTTATAACTACTGCAGTTCCTTGCAAAAATTCAATAGAATCCCATCAGTATTAAATCATTTAAATTAAAAGCAATATGTGATAGGACATCTTTGAGCATGCTAAGTGGCATTCAGAAATTTTAACCAAATGTAATCTTGCCTTGCAACGCTTGGTGCCTTATGTGGGAATTCCTCCTGGCCCCAGGAACAAGGAGCAAACCAGGACAAAAAGCTGGATCTTTCTGCAGCTCATAGAAAACAGTTTTTTAAATGGCTTGTGGAAACACTCACAAAAAACACTGCCCTGTCATTGGGAATAATAGGCAACAAATTGATACAGTCATTAGGGAGCTGAAAATGAGAAGTATAGGAAACAGCAATTAAGCAATTTCAAGCCTAAATCATAACAGCGCAAGAGAAACTCCCCAGATGCCTTTGCAGCCTTTCAAATAATTGCTGGATAAGTTTTGCCAGGGAAAAAAAAAAAGAAAAGGAGTATAGGAAAAAAGGAAAAGGAAAAAAAAAAGAAGGAAAAATCAGTGCATATGCTCAGGAAAACACAGAACTGCAAAACCAAATTAACGACGGGAAACTCCCAGTGGATGGAAGAGGAAAAGACGTGTGAGGACTGCACAGCCCCCCAGGACCGTGGCACAGGACATGGCTTTGCAGGGAGCAGCCATGCAGGAGCTCTGCAGCCACCAGCCCTGTCCCCAAGCCCTGCCCAGTCCCTCCAGGCACCTCCTCACTTTAGTACGGGATTTCTGTAACTGTGTCCGTGGTGGAGGAGATCCACCCTCACTGGGTGATCCAGGGGCCAGCAGGGATCTCCTCTGGGAAGCTCCACCAGGATCCTGCTGTCCCCCTGAGCCCTGCAGCCTCTCCCCAGGCTTATGCTCCATCTCTCTGGTCCCCTCATGTCAAAACACAGCTGGGCAGCCAGAGCACCCTGAAATACCCACACCTGCACAGTCCAAACTGGCTGATCCGGGCAGCCTGGCAGCCAAGGAATTGTCCTAAGTGGAAATTTAGCAGCACTGACTCCCCTTGTCTGACTCTGCTGGTGAGTTCGTGTTTTAGCACTAGTCTCTGCTCCCCAGCCCTCTAAATCTGTGCAATTACTCAGATTCATCCTTCTAAGCAGTCGTGCAAGGGAAATCATTTGGTTGTCCTTGACAAATCCTCCAGGATAGTTTAGCATGGAAGCCCTGAATCTCATTGCCTGATGATGAAGAAAACACTGGGGTTTAACAGGCTTGATAAGGCTTGTGGTTTTTCTGGTGACAGCCTGAGCTGAAGCCCTAACACTGCTGTGTGTGTGAGCTTTCCTGAGCCCAGCCACATTCTCTGCCAAGCAACATCATCCTCGTGTATCTTGTGAATTTGTGAGTTTTGTCCTGAAATCTTAAATGTGTTACCAAACTAATTCCGTGACTCAGGAGGGCTCTGGCTGGGGCTTAGGGACTGCAAATACCTGTAACTGTTGGTGCAACGTCCAGCATAGTGACAAAATGATGTTTATCCCTTTTGAACTGCAAAGTGACTTTGTATATTCCCAGGAAGCACGGTGTTTTGGAGAAAAACTGGATTTATAGACACATGCTGACAATCTGGGCAGTGTCCATGCAGGGGGTGCACACTTTCTGAAGGCATGGGACCCCTTACAGAGGCATATTGTTTTGTATTCAATGTGAAATAAGATTTGCCAGAAATGTGTCTTTTCAGGATCGGTAAGACAATGACACAGTGGAGGGATGGAGCATCTGTTTAACAGCAAAAGCAGAAAGTCATGGAAATTATTAACAAAAACAAACAAAGGAACCAAATAAGAGAAAACTAACTATATAAAGACCCAAATCTTAGCTCCGGGTACAGCAATAGTCTATTTCTTCCCATTTGCATGATTAATTGACGTCTCGTTAACTGCTCATCAGGGACACTGCAAATCAGCACGGAGCAGAACAAACACTTCTCAACAGAGAAGAGGGTCTCTAATTGTGAGTTATATCAGAACCAAAACTGAGTTTTAAAAATGCATTTCAGGAGTCAACCTGTGTTACCCGCCAGGTAAACGGGAGATTGGAAACTTTCTGATCTGCTGCTGGAGAGTGTACGGGACAGCTCGAGCTATGCTTGAAATGCTGCTCTGACTTTGAAACCGTAGGGGTGGTGTTGTGAGGACAGCTGTGATTAATGAATTGGTGGCTGTGGGAACTTCCTAACACCCAGGAGAGTTGGCAGCACAGTCCCATGGCTCCCCGCACCCCTTGCAGAGGGCCTGGTGCCTTCACATGCATGGTGCTTGGCCAGGAGATCAACAACCACTTAATGCCCCTGCACATTGCAGCAGTGGTATTACGAGATTTTTCTCCCTGTTGCAGCCTGACTGTTCCAGTGGGAATTCTGGACTAAATAGCTTTTTATTTTTTTTTCATGCACCAGAGAGTAGTTTAATTTGTTTTCTCTCTTGCTTGTTTTGTGTTGCCACGGCAGAAAGGACAACGACTGATAAAGGCAGAAGGCGAGAGAGCTGCGGCAGTGAATTTCCATTTTATTTTTGGTGACGCTGCGTAGCGAAATGTAAAAATAGATCTTGATGCTGATAATTTTGTCCCTTCTTGATCCCAGGCTGGCACTTTGGAGCTCTGTCCTCCACCCTCTGTGAGGAGCAGTGCCCGAGCAGAGGGATCAGGCAAAGGCCTGCATCCTTGGGAGTATGCATCCTGTGCATCCTGCATACTCTCAAGAATCTCAAGAAAGCAAAAACAAAAGAGTGAACAATTTCTTTTTCTTGTAGGAGACATCTTGGGCTACATCTTTCTCTCCTGAAACCGAATTCAAAGGAATAAGTCCTGTGAATGATGAGAGAGAAGACTGGGAACTAGAGACATAGCCAAATCCTCCTGAGGGAGAGTATGAGAAATATCATTATAGCTGACAACAGAAATACCTGGCTTCTCTTGCAATCTCTTCCAACTTGTACCCAATTTGCATGACAGGTGAGCACTGAATCATGCTGTGTGAGACTTTTTGATCCATAAAAACCTTACTGAAGGAGGCAATGAACATTTCAAAATCAAAGGCCTGAACAACCAGCAAGGTATCAGTGGTGGTGACCACCCACTTGAAAAAAGGCAGAAACGTAGTGGGGTGGAACGTGAGCAAGCACAGACTCAGTGATACCATTAACTTTTCTTTTGAAAGCCACTCTTGCAGAGATGCACCTCCTATTCACTGCCCTGCCTGGCCAGGCGTCATATTTTATTGGAAGAAAACAAAATAATTTAAAGAGCATGTAAGTAAATATTGAATAAGAGCGATCAAATGACAAAGGAGACAGAGAATGGCCATGATTTC
>QWTY01002806.1:0-17670 GCA_008033365.1 Pseudorectes ferrugineus
ATTGGAAATTTTTCTTGTCCTCTGCCAGGCTCCATGGGAGAGACATCAGCTGTCTGGATTCTTGCAAGAGAAAGCATATCTTTGGGATGTCCATCTAGTGCTGTACAGGCTATTTATAAATACTAAGGGATCACAGGCTGGTTGAGGTGGGAAGGGACCACAGTGGGTCACCTGGTCCCACCTCCCTGCTCCAGCAGGGTCATCCCAGAGCACATGGCACAGGATTGTGTCCAGACGGTTCTTCCATATCTCCAGTGAGGGAGACTCCACAGCCTCTCTGGGCAATCTGTTCCAGTGCCTTATCACTGCACAGTAAATAAGTTCTTTCTCATATTTAGGTGGAATCTCCTATACATCATTTTCTTCCTGTTGCCTCTTGTACCACCTTTTTCAGAGGCCTTTGTTTCAGTACCCTGAAGCATGTCTGCCATTGTGCTAAAGATTGGATGTGTTGAGAATTTAGTTCTCTTTCTCTGTGTCATTACTCTGTCTCATTAGCTGTGTCCTGTGACAATGATAATAGCTGCAGGTGCTCATTATTAATAAGCCACAAACATGCACACCTTGCTGAGGGAAATTCTACCTAGCTGGTGCCTCATCAGTTCTGTTTTGGAAGTCAGGTGGAAAGGTTTCCAATTTCATTGCTAGCTATACTTCTTGACCAACTGCCCAGGTTTGGTGACTCTATTTTAGTGATAGCCAGTTTTGAAAATGATATTTTCTTGATATTAGGGAGAATTTGAAGTGGTTGTTAATTTCTGGCACCTTCTGAGCTGAAGACCTTTACTGAACATTCAGAACTGTGGCTTCTAAGTAGTGGTTGTATAAAATGAACTCTTACTGAACCAGTTTTTTGACTGGAATTGTACTTTTCAGTGAGCGATGCAACACTGTGTTAAATATAAACTTTGTTTACCCTGAAGAGCAAATTTTGCTTGTTATGGTAAATTATGCTAAACAGAACTATATGGAGAACCCCTTAGTTAAGTTAAACTCAGACAAAATGCCAATCAAGTTTTATTCAGTTTTTGTTCTTTCTTTCTTGTGTTTTTGCAAAATCCTCACTTATGGCCAGCTATCATAATAAGATACATCACAGTGCAAACATGTGTTTATTTCAGAACATGGAAGAAAACACAGAAAAATGGTTTCTTCAACCACAGTAGAAGAGGATATAGTATAGCCATGATAGAAATAAGTAACAATGATTTAATTTAAAACCTTTAGAATTACATTTTTATATTATAGAGGGATTTTTATAATGGTTCAAGGTTGTCTATTTGTATTTTTTCTGGCGGGTTTCTTCTCTCTGTATAAAGTGGAGGTCTCAGTTCCTGTATTTATCAGTCAAGGAAATCCACAGTTTACTTAATAATATGCAGCAGCTTTCAAATCCATGGATGACTCATGTATCACTCTTCCTTGTGGCAAACAATATCACATTGCTCTGTTCTTTCCAGTTAAGGTGGAAAAGAAAATCTTTAAGACTTTATTCCTGAATTCTGCCAACAGAGCAATCTCCAGCTGTTTGGTGTGTTGAAAAGTCAAACCTGAATAAAATGCTAAGTGCAGAAACTTGTGTGGAACATCATTATCTGAAAAATAAATAATTTTTTAAGGTTTACCTAGTGCTTTGAAATACAAAATACCCACTTCACTTATGAAAAACTTACTATAATTTATATACAGGGGACATATTAAATGAAGCTGGGGCTTTTTTTGGTGTATGTGTATTAAGATTGATGTATTGACACATCCGCAAAACAGCCATCAGAGTGTTTTCTGCATGGGGTTTGAGAAATCAGTGATCAGGCTGGTGCTGATCAAGAATGGTGCTTCTGATGAATTGGGGTCCCTGTGTACCTGGAAATGCTGTAAACAAGAACACAAAAGCATTGTGAGAACAGAGGGCAGCAGTAATTCCAACCCCTTGCCTGTTTATGTATGAACAACTTGTACACTTATTAAAATCTTTGCCGTGCCTTAGGGTAGCCAGTTGCTGAGTTGTACAATCACCAGGTATAATATGCTGATAAAGCTGCATGTGCCCTTGATTTTATTGCAAACCTTTACTGTCACACTTGTGCGTTGATTGAGTTCACAGTTTTACATTCAGGACACAAAATTTACTATGCTTTGCATATTTTATTTGTGAAAAACGTACCTTGTTGATCCAATGTAATACTTTACACATTGAGCTACATAGCCTGCTGGTTAAGCTACACAGGTTATTAGCAACAGTAAATGAGTAAACAAGAATTTCATCAGCAATTGAGGGGTGCACGTTACTTCCACTGCAATACTATTTTTATTTTGTAAACATAGTGCTTTTTAAAATTCACTTTTAATACGGAATATTCTTTCAGAGCCTCTGTTGGGTTGGGAAGATTACACTTAAAAACAGGTCATGGAATTTAAGACGATATATTTGTGCTATCCTAAGTTTGAATAAAGCCAGCTGATACATTACTTGCTTGTATTTGTGTGTATAAATTGGTCTTTACTAGAGAAAATGCACACTGCTAAAGATTTGTATGTTATAAATTAATGCAGTTCTGGTGAAATTAGTTATTCCTGGAACCAAGCTTAGCCATTATTGACTTACTGAACTTGTAACAACAGTGCATTTTGGCTGCTTCTATTAAGTTTAAATATATGTTTCTAGTCTATATTAAAATCCTAATTTCATTGTTCCCAGGTTTTAATCTGCTTTTTTTTTAAAATTGACTGCAGTTCAGCATAACTTTTCAGTAAATAGCTCTATAGTTTCTTTTTCCAAAGGTTCTTATTCCATAATTTTTTTTTCTTTTGTTGGCCAGCTAAGATTCAAATGTGAAAAATGAAACAAGGTTGTTAAAAGAAACTGAACATGGGTACCAGAAAGTTGTTCCTTGACTAGTTTTCAGTCGAACTGAACCCTTTGCCCAGTTAATTGTTTCAGTATCTGAGGCACCTCTAGAGCAAGAGTGAAGCAGCTCTAATTCTTGTCTTCTTGTTAACAATAAAACCTTTTATCTTTACTCAAAGAAAAGGGTTTCATTTTCTCCTTTCATTTTCTCACAGCTGGGTTAAGAGAGATGAGAGTGAATTTGTTCGTGTATTTTAGCAAAGCTGGAAACTCTCAGCTGTTCCTGGAATTGACGCAACTGTAACTTAAGGACTTGCAGCACAAGAATATTGGCAGCCTTATTAGCTAAAAATAGCTCATATAAAAGATGTATTTTGGTTTAGATGTTGTTAATGCAGAGGCATCCACACATCCTCCAAGATGGCATTTTACCTGTCAGAGTGGTTCTTGGGATGGCTGAAAGACAGCAAATGGCAGTAAACTGAGAACATATTAATGAGTTGATAAGAATGCTGATAAGCACTGCTCCTTGCTCTTTCCCTGCCTCTCCTGCAGTCCAATAATAATTCTGAGCGTGCAGTAGAAGGATTTTGACATTTGTATTATGGTCACTGTCAGCTTATTCCTCCCTCTCCCCTGAAAATGCAGCTTCAAGAAATCATTATGGTGAAGAAAGCGGCCAGATCAGGCAGCTCTTGCTGTGCTTTCAGACAAACTCTTGCCATCTTCAGGCTGATTCATCTACTCTGAGCTACACACTGTTTAAAAACCCACACAGGGCTCTGGGTGACACAGAGAATACAAAATATGCTAAGGTTGCTTTCCAACTCCTTGGAGTTATTTTATCTATTTTGGCCTTGGTGAGGCAAACCTAAAGTAATCTACCAGAGAAAAACAACTGCTTGAGATGTCAAGAGCAGAGGGTATTCTAGGGCATTGAAACTGTTGTTATCACATGCATAATTTCCACAGGAAACATAAAGCTGTGCCTGGCTATGTATTCAAGCACAGGATTTAATAAGGCAGGTGTTTTACTGACATGCACTCGTTCAAAGCTGACATAGGCAGAAAGACATGAGACATTGTTTCCCTCAGATTATTTAGGTATAACATTTGCTATTCCTGTGTTTGATTTTGCACCACCATCAGATCTGCAATTACCACACTTGAAAACACTTAAAATGTTCTAGTGAATTCTATTGTCTAAAAATATGTCAACTTTTGTGTCAAATGTGAAGATTGAAGTTGTCATTTAAGCAACAGGAAAATGTCTCTGCTAATTGCACATTTAGAGCAAAAGAAATAACTGAATTAATTTCACTCAGGTTTAAGAAAAAGATGTGATTTGATTCATACGACAACATGTTTAGTTTGGTATTAATACTTAATTTGACTAAGACATAATCATACAGTCAAATTTCACAAACCATTGAGTAAATGGTTGAGAGGACAAGTAGTTCAGCACAGTTCCTGTCACTTCTTGATCGTCAGGAGGTCTTGGTGACCTTATAAAAGGCTGAAAGTAATTTTCATTCCAGGCTCTTTGGTAACTAGAACACTTGACAATACTATGCCAGTTCCATTCCAAGACGTCCAGCGATTTCCAATGACAATAAATGAGCTGTCTTCCTGACCAGAGTACCTGTAAAATTTTGTGATGTTTCTATACCCGTCAGAGCACTACAGTCTTTGCAATCATGCTGAGCTTTGAGTGGCAGTTTTTGTGCTGTGTATTGATCTTGGAGTCATGACTGAACGTT
This sequence comes from Pseudorectes ferrugineus, assembly GCA_008033365.1. NCBI lineage: Eukaryota > Metazoa > Chordata > Aves > Passeriformes > Pseudorectes > Pseudorectes ferrugineus. The sequence goes on from QWTY01002806.1 coordinate 4,609, forward strand.
GTATGAAATCAATGCCTCGTGTGCAGCAACAGCAAAACATTCGGGGATATCTGGATTAAAGCAGGATTTGATTTGTAGATGAAGTTCGTGTTCATATTTACTTGTGTTTTCTCTGAAGTAAATCTTTTGAAGCAGGATTTCTCTAAGCACCATGCAGGTGAGCACCTTTCCATCCAAATGGACTTTGGTGCAAGAAGAGATCCTCTTAATGAGACCTTAACTCTCAGCTAGGAATTCACAAGATGGAATGCTACAGCGAGGCCAATGGAGCTGTCCTTGCCTAGGACAAGGACAGTTAATTTGCTGTGACTAATTGGAAAACATATTTGCATATTAATATGCAAAATGAAAGTGCAAGCTGTGGTTTTGCCAAGCAATGGAATCATGTAAAAGATTGATGTATAAGGTAGCATACTCAAACTCTACTTTATTTTGTATCTTTTTTTCTATTAAAATGAGGGAAGTTGTTGAGTTAGGGATGAGAGATGCCCATGTTTATCAGCATAGAAAGTGAAAGGATGAACTGAGAAAGGGAAAGACATGGCCAAACATAGATAAGTCCATAAAACTCATCTATTTTTATATTCAGGTAGTCCAGTAATAAAGAAATGAACTACAAAAAATTATCCTCGTATACCCAGACAGCCCAGTCAAGGCCATTATCTTTGCACCAAAAGGTGGATTTGAATTGCATTTCCTAGATTTCTGTGCAGCATATATAGGCAATGGGACACTAGAGCCAGGATATTTTAATAAAAAAACCTGAGAGGTAGAGAAGACCTTCTTACAGTGTCTAGGTAACATTTCCTTTCCTTTTGCACTATGAGGCCTCTAGAGGCAGAAAGGTAGGAGATGCATTTGAGGAGCACATTTTGTAATCTGGTAAAGCTGCTAATTTAGGCTTAGCTGAGATGGGCACAGTTAATGAAACAGCTTTATGAAGCTGAAAAACACTATGACTTGCAATTTTCCTAAGCTCTTTTTAAGTAGGGAGACAAGGAAGTCCTCCTGCACTTCTCATCTGGAACATTGAAATTACTTACTTGTCCAAAGACTCTCCTTTTTGTGAAAAAGGGGTAGGGATATGAAACTCTATTTGTTCTTTGAACTACTTTAGCAGTATTTCCCTCCCAAATGTTTTTGTTGGAGTAGATTGCACCATTTGATGCACCTTGTCCCTGGGTGCTGTTTTCTCCAGTAACAGGTGGGGATCTGTTTAAGCAGATGAAGGTGATGCCATTCAGAGAGGCATCTGCAGGTACAGAGACTGCCCCTGACAATGGATCTCACTTCTGCTTTGATCTGCCTTGCTCTAGTCCCCCGATGTGTCTGTGGTTTCTGTGTCTTTGCTTTTCTGTACAGATGCTCATCTCCTTCACTTGCATGCTTAATAGAAAATGGATTCTTGAGGTGGATGTTCCCACATGGAAACTTTCTTGTTCCCCCATGATCTACTGTCTACCAGGAGTTGTCTGTTTTGAATCAAAGGGTGGAGTACACCACTCTGGGTTCCTTTCCAGGCACCTGTCAGTGTTACTGTCAGCTCTAGGAACTTCCTTCTGTCTCTTATTCTGTCCACGTCTCTGAGTGACCGTTCTGCCCCGGCTCTTCCAGCTGCTCCCATTCTCCGCTGAGCTAATAACAATCCTCAACAGAGGAGGAAACAAAACTCCTCAGATCCCCAGCCATTGGTATTACAGCATGGTTTTCTGTAGCTCTGTCTTTAGGACAGCTAATAGCAACAGACTGAAGCAACGGCACTGCAAGATCTTGCATAGTTTTGCCTTGGTGCCACATCTCTGTCCCCAGCACACGTGTCCAGACTGTCGCAGTGTCTGTGGTAAAATTTCACCTCTGCTATCAGCAGCCGTGCTGGTGCTTGTTTTCTCATTCAGATAACCTGAGAGGGGAAGAGATTGTAAAATGAGATACACAAAAATCTTAAATAAGAATCACAAAAGTATATATAAGAAAATGATGCTTTTCTATCTTCTCTCATTCACAGCCCCTCCCTGTTGAATTTGGAGATGTAATGATCATTGCCTTCTCCGTGTGCCTTGTGCTAAAGGGTTCAGATTTCTCCCTCAAACATACACAGTACTTTGAAAATATTTTGCAATCTAACATGTATCCTTCAATGTTTATATAGTCACTCAATTCACCTGAAACGTAACTTACCTTTATTATTTATTTACTGTTATTTTTTGTCACTAAAAGAGACTTGAAACAGGAAACTGTTAAGGCTAAACCACTGGAGTTTTTTGTCTGTATTACTTAATAAATACTTGAGTCTTAAGCTGTTATGCTTTGTTGTCTTTAGACTTTGAGTTGGTATTTATAGAGTTAGACATAGATATATATTTGGTTTAATGAAGGCCAGCAAAAGTGGAATTGTCAAAGGCTTGTTGGACATAATCCAAGGAAACATTTTCAATGCTACCAGGATTTAATATACAACCTGTTCTTCCAGCAGTCACAAAACTCCTCTCTCCCTTGATCTATTTGCTTCTTTATTAGCAACCTAGAACCGGATCAGCTCATACATGATTATTTCTGCTCAGATTCTAATACTTTAGATAAATTTATGTCTATGAAAACTTGTAATTTTCCGTGTTTTGATCAATGTGCACATTCTGAACATTCTGAACCCATCCTTGCTGAAGAGCCTATGAGCTGGAAATTATTCCACTTTGAAAAACATCCAGTATATTATTAAAACCATTTCCTTTGTCATATCCCTACCCTGTTACTCACTGTTCTCTTCATAGGGGCTAATTAAACGTTATGCTGCTAATCAGTGTTGATAGATACAAAGTACTGTAATGTCTTCTGGCTTTATGGATTATGCTAATGGCCATCTGCCTATTATTGATAATTTGTTCTTCAGTTACTGGAGGGGGAGGAAGGAACTGTTTGGTTAACTATAAAAGGGAGCTATTTGGTTTATGATGCATTCAGCTGTATCACCAGTTGTCTTTAGTTATTAAAGTTACTATAACTGCAAAGAATATAGTTTCATCAAGGTCTGAATTTTGTCTAGTTGTTGTATGTGAAATTTGTATGTTCAGACAGCTCGAATACATCATGAGTGATAAGAGCTTGATGGCAATGAGCTTGTTAAGTACTCAACGTGTTAAACCAAAGGTGCATACATACATGATTAAATTTCAAACTGCAGTTGTCTAAAATGCTATTGACTATGAAGAGTAAAAGGCCATGGAAAAAATCTAACTAAATTCCATAACACGGAAATCTCTAACAAAATCTGTTTGTATAGAGACTGCCTCAGAGAACTGACAATCTGAGCATACTCCATCGGCAGCTGGAAAATGTCAATTATAAAAATTTGGAAGCTCTGCTCAGAGAGGTAATGTGTACTCCTAATTTCATTTAGTGTGAGAGACAGGATCAGATATTCTCCAGTATGAAACACATTGGATAACAGTCCTTTAGCAGCCTGTTAAAATTTGCAAAGCTATCTCAGGTTGTACTGAAGTTTTACTTGGCTGCTTTGTCTTATTTCTCAACCAGAGCAGAGAGCTCTGACACACACAGAGAGAAGAGAGGAAACCCTGATGCTGTCAGCAACAGAGTTCGCTGGAAAATATCCACAGCTATTTCCAAACATGAAAACACAGTTCACTTTTCTGTAACACTTTTTATTGCTTCTTGATGAGCTACTGCAACATAAGGAAAAACTGAAATTAGAAATTTGGAACATTTTAGTAGGAATTTTAAATAAAACACAATAGAGTTTTTCAACAAAACTTTCTCTAGAACTATTTGGGAATCATTTCAACACTTAAAGGAAAGGTTCTAAGCAGTAATCACATTAAAGAACTTACACTTTTGACTTTTCTTTCTTGAGGAACTATGTAAGGGTGAAGATTTGAGGAGATTAAATTTCACTTTTCTCCAAGACCTTAAACTAATCTAGAAATGCTCAGTGCTGAGAAAGGGAAACCTTCCAAAAAGAACTTGAAAACTCACTGAAGGAGAATGGATTGTTATGTGGAAGGGGATAGTCTAACTGACGGAATAGCAATTTTTGGCAAACACATTCAGTGGTAACCACTGAATGTTCTGCAGCTACTGCTTTTCATTTGACTTTACAAGCAGTGTGTGTGAATAGTAGATATCAGTAAAGACCTCAACGCTCCTTGCAGTAGCCAAACCTTCACAAAACCAAGAGTTTGTATCATGATGCCTGTCAATGAAGGGCACCACTGAGAGCTCCCTCAGGCAATCTGGAGAAACTCTGCTTGAATTCTGTGAGTGCTTTGAAGAGCCATTGAAATGCTGTATCAGTAAACTGAAGCACGGAACAGCGCAGTTTTCTCTGAATACAGTTCTTATAAACCAGGAAAGTATGAACGGCTAGATTTAGCACAAAATGAAATTATTGCCATATATATATAAAATCTCTTTAAAACTGGCTAATATTCTCTCATGCAGCAGCAAAGCAGATTTCCTGTGTGTTTCTTATGAATTTTTACTTCATTAATCAACCAGCCTTACAGCTTTGCAGAGATTTTACGTGGATTTCCAACCCCCGATGGCACTAACAAGCTGTTGAGGGTCTAATGAGCCACACCCGGGGCCTAATGACCCTCCAGCCCTTCTAACCCCGCCCTCACTTTTTTCCCAGGATCCTTATTTAGGCTCAGTTTTTTCTGTATTTTGCAAGATAGGCTGAAGAAGTTGTCCCTTCACCCTATAATTGTTGTGGTTTTAATTTTATTTTCTTTTTTAAATTATTTTTTGATTTTGTTTAGTCCTGTAGGTATCTTAGATTCCCTAGGTACTTGAAGGTGGAGTATTGTAATTTTCAGTTACACCTCATATTTGTCTACTGTGGCTAAAGACAAAAACACAGTCATCAGGGATTCCCCATGACTGATAACAGGTTTATGTCCTAACAACACTCCTATTTGCTTCCCTCGGGGTCACTCCTGAATCTAGCACATTGCTAGTACTTCCATAGAGGAAAAAATATTCTTTAGGCTGGTATTGTTATATCAAGTTTCCCATTTGAAGACTACCCTGAAAACATTAGTATCTGCTTCCAGAAACTGAAAAAAAAAAAAAAAAAATCAAGAGGTATTGTTTAATCTTATTATTGAACAACGCTGGTCACTTTGGAAAGAACTGACATTTGGAATTTATTATTATTATTATTAATTTGGTCTTTTGAGTACTTTCCTGCTTATGGAATCTGATTTTCCTGAGCAGGTGATATTTGTTATAGGTGATGTTTATTACAGACCTGCTCTAGGAGGTGTTAAGTGACAATAGTGCTGCAGAAGAGTCACTGATTTAACAGTGCTGGCACTGCTTTGCTGTTCTGCTTTGAGGAACAGATGGGAGGATAACGTGTACAAGAAGCACAAACCATGATGCTGAATGCAGAGGCCAAAGGCAGTTGGGTACTCCAATAAGGGATATTTGTATATCCAGGAGAATTATGTTTGTATCTCCAGCTCTTTATAGGAATTCTAGGCAGACTAACAGGATGCATGTTCCTCAGCAAAATATCCCAGCATGGTACCTGTTAACCACTATTATAAAGAATGATATTTAGTTTCTCAACACAGCTCTAAGAACAGTTTCTAGAACTGCCAATGGGGAGGAGAGGAATAGCTTGGAATTCCACAGGAAGAGCTTAAAGGAGGGGAACTCCCTCCATCTGCTTCTTCAAGTGCTTAGATTGCAAACTTTGTTTATAAAGCACTTGTCTGCTGGGGTGAGGAATATAGACACTCTTTTGAAAATATGTTCTGGATAGCACCAAAGAAATCAGCTCTGTGCTTGTGAAAAGGACCAGATGTGAAAGGCTTACAGGCATGAGAAAAAGTCACTTCTGTGGGTTTATTATGAAAAGTTGTAGCAGATTATAATAAGAGTGATCAGAGCAGCCAGGTCCTTGTGTGTTGACACCAGTGTTGTAACCCTTTGTTATTAAATGCAGTAGTCCCCTGAAAACAAGCCAAACTGCAGAACATCCTTGTGAAGGTACCACACAGATGATGGGGCAGCTGCAGAACTACTTACTCTATGTTTTCATGAGGGAAATAAAAAGACACATTATGTCTAGATGAATATTTTTAATTACTTATGACTGAAGTGGGCTACATCTGTTTTCTATAGCAGTAGAAGGAGTGTCAAATAAAAGACTGCAAAGTTTGCAGTCCCCTGTGCAAATGAGCATCCTATGGGATTGGTTGAGGCAGTCAAGAGAAATTCAGTGCTTAAACCAAAGGAAATGCACAGGAGAATAGACGTGAAAGGATTGTAGATGGCAAATTGATCTTGACATGCAGCATCTTTTGTCCAAACCAAGTGCATTTCTTTGGATACTCATGAAGGGAAATAAATGTTGAGTAATTGACTTGAAAGCAATTTGTGCTGGGAATGATTTTTGTGAAATGTAGCTTTGAAAGGACCCCACAACTTATCAAGGAACAAATAATGCTTTCGTTGACCAGCTGGCTGTAGAGTTCAAAAGCAGTCAAAGAAAATGAAGCAAACTGAGTGGTTTTAGCAATTTGTTGGTATAGTAACGCCATGACTTGTGTTTATCACAGAAAATAAGTTGTTGGCTTTTAAATGAGGCAACACTTCATATGACAGAAGTGTGGCTTCAGTGCAGTTAAGCCCTACGTTAAACAGTCATGGGTTGTTTAAGCCTAATGAAAAAAAAAATACATCCATGCTGTTTTTAAGAGTATGCTCCTGTCACGCCTAATTTCTGTGCCAGCCAGCATTGTCTGTGAGAAACTGAGCAGCTCATTGGAAACACATCCCTCTGGGTCACAGCTCTGTGTTTCATCCTGCAGTTTTTGTTCACAGGAATCTGCAAAAGAACCTGTTTGCCCTCTCTGGGGGTAGCAGCAGGAAACAAATCTTGTCCTGCACATCGCAGGTTTGACTGCAGTTCCACAGGGCAGCCTGTGTTGGTGAGGGAGTCTGCTTTCTCACCACTGCTCAGAATATTTATTGTAAATCGGACTGTCAGGATATTATGGATTTTTAAAAAGTCTTCCTTGCTGTTACAAAATGGCCTTTGGTGCTCTGGGCTTCTTTTCTGCTTTGGTCAGTGTAAGTTTGTAAATATTTGGCTTTGTGGTGCTGAGCTAGAGCCTTGCAAGCACAGCATTGAATTTTAGTAGGAGTTTCTGATGTCTGTGTTCCAGCTGAAGAGGAGCAAGGCTGCAGAAACTGTGAGAAATGTGATGCTGAGGATGCTGAACAGAGGCACGTGGAGATATTTTTTGTCATAGTCAGAGCATATATCTCAGTGTAGCTCACCAGCTGATTACAGGACCACCAGAAGATAAATTTATTTAACTGTTGTAAACATTACACTACCAGTAAATAATAAACTTACCAGAGAACGCTGTGTTTTGCTATGCCTTGTTTTGTACCAAGGGTTGACGAAAATGTGTGTAAACCCAGGGGATGTCAGAGTGAAAAATAACAGATCAATCCTTAGATTGAAGTTTGCTGTGAGGGCAAGGCCGAGGTGTCACACCTTTGCAGCAGTGAAACCTAATGATCCTAAGAGGATACAGCACTTTACCATGGTCAGCATGACAGTTCCCAAATTCCTGGATTCTCCTGGAACAGAATGAGGGAGCAAACCACACTGTGTACATTTACACTACAGTACTTTAGGAGGAGCTCTCATTTGGTAATCAAGAGAGACACACAGCCGTGTTAAACAGTGGCTACCAGAAATAGAAATTATCCAAATACAATTTGACAGCAGACATGGAAGTCTGCCAAAGGTGTAAAGAATTCCTTGTGGAGAGTTAGATACTTGCCCCTTTTTCCACATAGTCTCCTTCAGCTTAAGAAAAGCATTTCAAATGTAATGTTATCTTTTTTTGTATATCACTTTTTTAACGTGTGTTAGCCCAAGCACCTTTGTATGTGTTTAACTCTGATTTTGGTGGGAATTTGATGCAGCACGAAGCTGAGTGCATGTGCTTTACTAAGCAATGACCTTAGGGAAAGTCCTGATCATCTCCCTCATCTGTAATCAACCTGCTGATCCAAAGAAGGCAAAATTGGTGGAGAGGATGCAGAAAGCAGTAGAAGAGAGCAGTGCTGGACTAAGCTGGCCAAGCCTGAGGGAACATGTAGAGAGCCACCTAAGCAGATGGAAGCTGAAAGTAGCAGCAAAATCTTGTCCAATGCAGAGCTGGAGTATGAAAGATGTTCATTACCAATTTTATCTGATATCAGCAGAAACAGAGACTGAGGTTGAGAGACCACAGCCAGGTATGCAGCTTCCTGAAGCTTTGGAATCTGTGGCAATGACTGAACAATTTCCTTCTCAGATGAGTGACCAAGTTGTACACAAGCAGCTGGTCCCTCAGTACGTGTGGTCTTAGCTAAAGTGTCTGTGTCACAGCAGGGGATGCAGCCATTTCACAACTCCTGTACTCAAACCTTGAAAACACTTTAATAATGTAAAAATTTTCAGGTTTCAATTAGAAATAGTTCTGGCTTGGGCCTGCTCTAATAAAATATCTCACAGCTCATCCTCAGGACACTTTTTTGAGTGGAGGACCACATCTTGGTCAATAATAATCTATTAGCAGTGTATGAACAAAATTCAGTTAAACTTTTCTTGCTGCTGTCCCTGATCAGAGGTTTTGCTGAGGTGTTGCAGCTGAAGGCTCCAGCAGAAAATTATGTCCCTTTCAGGTCTTGTGTTGGTACTTAATCTTTATTACTTTATCAGGAAATTGCATCACTTACCATGTTGGCTTTTTAAAAGATGAACAGTGTTAAAAGCTTTGGATGCAAACAGAAAATATAGTGATGTCTGTATGGTCTTAATTTCTAAGTAAGCCTACAGAAAGGAGAGGCTAATGCAATGAGTCTGTGTCTGACCTGCAATGACTTCCACTTTTAAAAACCTTAAATACTGTTTTGCACAAGACAGCTGCATAAATCTTTGGGCAGAAAAGTGAAGAACAACCTGAAAACTACAGGGGGCACGTTAGGCAGACTGAATGTAATCAGCTAAAATGGGATTTGGCTAGGACACTGGAATTAATTAAAAAAATATTATGTGGGGGTTGAATGACCAGAAGAAGTGAGGATCCTGGAGGATGTCACACTGGAGTGAGGGCAGGGCAGGCAGAGCAGTGATCTGCACTGTGCAGGAGCACTGGCTCAGAACTGACTCACAGGAGGAAGGGCAATGTCTTGGCTGATTTATACTGAAGTGTGGTAGGTGTGACATGAGAAGTAGTTTTTGGACTGTTGTGAGAGTGATGCTTTTTGTCTGCTTCTTGTGTACCAATAAAAAAGGGCAACCCACAATGAAGCAGGGGGTTTCCAGTAGATGAGATGTGTAACTGAAAATAAGAATACCTTTGTTTTTCTTTATTGCTAGACCTTGGGGAAAAAAGGTACTTAAACCTGGTCATTCACTTTGCCTGTCCAGAAAGTAGGATAACAGCACTTTCTTATTAAAAATAATCTGAAGCTTAATTCCTTGCAAGGTGGTGTGGTATTTTGGAGGAAATTTTCCTAAGATGTTAAGTAAAGCAGTCCTGTTCAAGCTTGAATGTCTTAGAGTCACAAGCTGTGAAGTGGTGGTGTCCACAGGGAGCTAAAGCACACGCTGGGAAACTGCTGATGTATTCATTTTGATTTCTGGAAGCATTTGGTGAGGGACCTGCTGGTGAAATGAGAAAGAAGTAAAGTCCAGACCTCTAGAATGTAATTTTTCCTGAACTCAAAGTTGGAGATAACATTAAAATCCATTCCTCCATCTGCCCTATTGTTTTAAACCAACACCTCACAGCAGGAGTTAACTTAGGAAAGAGGGATTTTTTTCCTTGTTTTCCTTCTTATTGAAACATAACTTTGTGAGAATGGAGGGGCCTAAAATTTGGTAAATCTCAAAAAAGATTTAGAGAGATCCTATTTTTTTTCTTCCAAAATTCCTTTCCAGATGATCAAGTTGGAACACTAAGTCACTATAATTCCATTTGTCCTGTGATTCAAATATTTTCAATTCCTTTATTATGTTATAAATTTTAGAACCAGGGCTATAGAGTTTTTTGTAAAATTCTTTCTCCGTATGATTGGGCATGGCTCTGCTTTAGTGTAGGGATTAGGGCATGAAATTAGTGCCTTATTTCTCTTTTCTGCATGTGGATTTCAGGCTTTTTCTGTTTTTTTCAGAGCAGTAGCTCAAAGGGATCTACTCTGCTGCTTTTGTTGAGCACCAGCAGAGCCTGTCAGAGCAGCAGAGCATCTCTTACATTCAATACACTTTCTAGGATGCTTTAGTGGGCATGGCTAAAACGAGGTAAAAATTCATGCTTTTCTAGTGAGCTCCTTCATGTTAAAGCCAAAGAAGAGAAGTTTTTTCTTTGATCTGCCTCCTTCAGATCACACATTCAGCAAAATAATATGTACACATGTCAAATATGTGGTTATGGTTGTGCTATCACTCTGTTAAAGCATACAGCAAAGTTGATTAATTAAAAGTTAACATTAAAGCAAATTTAAATCTTTGTAATGCAGCTTATCTATTTTCTCTGTTAGCCTCAGGACTTAACCACCTGGCAGGTACTTATTTATTGTGGTCTGAACTTGTACCCTAACACTTATTATAATTTCCAAAATATCATTTCATCTTATCTTACCTACTCTTGTAGTTTTCTGTTTTGTAATGAGATTTTGTCAGAATATCTACAGAAGAACTCTTTTTCCTCCCACACGAATTCTTGCCACTGTACAAGCTCAACTTAATCTGCTCCATGAACAATTGCTTCTAAATGCATTGAGGTGCTTTTAGCAGTTTCTTTGCTGATAGCATTGAAATGCAGGTGTTTATATTTCCTATGTTCTCCTTGGGGAAGCATGATAATGTTTGGTGCAGAAAAACAAGACATGCTTCACTCATTTTTTTTTTTAACCATTGATTTTTGTCTTGAACTTTTGTTTGATTTTAAAAAAGACAGCTCCATTTCTTAAGGGGAATGCGTAGTTGAGAAGATGAACTTATCAGTAAGAATTTGAACCTAAGTACAAGCAGATATCAGCAATTAATAAAATGTTACTTTTTTTCCTGTAAGATATATTAACTGCACAGCAAATATGAAGCCAACAATCACTATGGCAGGTCTTATCAATCAGATAGAAATGAAATACAAAAAGGTCATGCAGGTTGCTCAGCTGAAGCAGTGCTCCCTCCTATTGTAAATCAGTGAGGGTTATGTGTCAGATTTGACGTATGAGCATATGTCAGATACACTCTTTTTGGCCTTAAAAAAAAAGGAGAAATCAGGATCTACAGAAAGAGCAGAGACAGAGCATTTTGTGTGGGGAAATAGAAATCCTGGGGGTGGGACCGGTACATTGTGTCTCTTGCTGGGTTTATTCGAGTAGCTGAGCAGCTTGAAGCAATATGGAAGAAATAAAAGCGTGACAAAACATTGCTAAAATAGGTCTGGAGGAACAGAGAAATTGACAGGTGAATAGAGGAACGAGACTGCTGCAAAATGTTTCAAACCAAGTGTATTTGTTTTTTGGTTTTCGAAAGGGAGTGTCTTGGAGACACAAGATACAGGGCAGGTTATTGTGTAGTTGCTGGGGGTAAGAGGAGGGAAAGATGAACTGAGACTTTTTGTGCATAAACTTGTGTGGGAGAAAGGCAGCCCTCTGCTTGTGTATCAGCCTGGAAATGAACCTCTGTTGACAGAAATTTCTCTCAGTGTAGAATCAGAGAAAATAAAATTTCATATCCCTTTTCACTTAAAAGCACTGAAAAAGCATTGTGAGCCAGAAAAAGGGGTATTAAAGATTGTTAAGAATTCTTAAAAATGGTTGTTGAACCTTCTGCATACCTGGAAGATCCCCTTCTACCTGACATTTCCAAGCTTAGTCCAGAATAATGTCTACATAGAAAGAAAACCATGTCAAAACAAACAAAACATTATATTTTCAATCTCTGCCACCTTTTCACCTCACAGTGACAGCTATCCATGGACAGGCTGAGACAGAACCCATATAATAGAACACAAAATAATACCCACAAGGGTATATAAAGTTATTTTCTGTAGAATTGGATTGGGCAGTTGAGGTGAGTCTGTGCCTAGAGGATCTCACACATTTCTGTGCCCACCAGGAGGCACCAGAACCAGAGACTGAATTACCTGTGACTATTTTGAGAGTATTTTGAAATCTTTACAGGATTAAGGAATTTTTCAAATGTAAATGAGGCTTTATACTGAAACTTTATGAATCTATATGAAACGGAAACTGTTTGCCAAGATTTTAGTACTCCTGTCCCTAGATGTTTGTGAAGAGGGATATGAAGGGCTTCAAGATGACACCTATCATTCTATTTTGATAAATCCCATGTGGTAAGTGCTCTGAAGTAGAGAGAAATGCAGTAGTAAAGAACTGTTGATGGAAAACACAAACAGCAGTGAGAGGATGGATGGACTGAAGTTGGAAACCAGGCTAGATAAATCTGAGGCAGTTTAAAGGAATTAAGAGCATGTAGTAAAATTGACAAATGGGTGATGGGAAAACCAGAAAAACAGGATTAGAGTTCAACACTGGGAGAAGACATGGCCTTGTGGATAGCTGATAATATGGAGTGTAATGTGCCTGGTGAAGCACGGCAGAAGAAAAGGCTTTATTTCTGTGATTTGATCTCGGTGTTTATCAAGACAGCGTAATTTGACAAACTGAATCTGAGAAAGGACAATAAACATAGAGCTGTGTGCAAGGGACGACACAAAGTTCCTGAAATGCAGAAGCAGCCAGGAGTGCTATAGTTCTTGAGGAGGAAGCTTCCTGACATCTCAGGGACTCCTAATCTCAAAAGCAGCCCTTGTGCTGCTGAGTGTGTGGGTGCAGCACCCCAGAAGAGCTGGTGAAGCCTGCACAGGTCAGAACTCTTGAGGGGAACTCCAAGGCAGCACAGGGCGGCTGAGCAGGGCTTACAGGGGAGCTCAGCTGAGAGTTCATTACCGCAGCCACTGGAGCTTAGAATGATGACTTAGGTTTTAGCTTTTATATTTT
>QWTY01002809.1:0-22333 GCA_008033365.1 Pseudorectes ferrugineus
CCCCCTCACCCCAAAGCTGGTGCCTCACCGGCCTTGTCTCTGTCACAGCAGGGTTTGGTTCCTGTGCCCAGCCCAGGCTGGGCGTCTCGAGTTCCTCTGTCCTTTCAAGGGGTAAAATAAAGAGTATGTGCAGTACAAAACACATCCACAGGTAACTGCTGTCTGGGCTTTAAACATCTCCCAACACCTACTTGAATCAAGTAGGTGCCCAACAGGAGTTAAAATCTCTTTTTTTTTTTGAGTTCCAAGATTTTAGTACATATCCACCATTACACATCAAGTGGGACTCTGCCTTGGCAGGATGTAGGCAGAGAGCTTCATTTAACTTCTTTCAGTTCAAACCCAGTACTTTGAAAGCTTAATGCTCTCAATAGGTTAATTCATTATGTCTTTTAAACATTTGTTAATGAAATCCTAGGATGACAGTTTAGAATGCCTGCTAACAATTCCACTGCACAGACCTTCCACCAACCAAACAGTTGCCACAAGCAGCTTCTGTCACGACAGACGCCGCTCCTGAGGGTCCCCTGGGCTGCTGGAAGCCTCATCACAAGGACATGTAAAAAATGTTTCTTGTACCAAGAGAACAGGCCTGAACACACCTGGGTAAACACACGGCCCTGGAGCCGCCCTTGGCATCTCCACAGCTCTACTGCGGTGCTGATGCCAGGCTCCCATCCCATCGCACACAGGAGAATCTCACTTTATCTGAAAACTCTGCTTTGCATGAATCACACTCAGCTCTTGCTGCATTCACTTGGGAAGCCTGATCCACCCCTTCCCCTGTGAACCCTACTGAATGAGGGCTCAGACGTGCTGCTTCTCAAAGGGTCCCCAGCAGCCATAATCTGACACAAATCACACTGTGAGAGATACCTCAAGTGGAGTGCATTTTCTTTTGATTAGGGGAACAATCAGACAGGAAAGGAAGTTCAAAGCAGCAATGAGAGAACAGGGCATGAGCAGCACTGCGAGCCGAGCAAAGCAACTTGTGGCTGTAGAGTTCCTTAGAGGTGCTGCCCCAGCGCAGATCCACCTGTCCCTGTGACTGTGCCACTGGACAGCCCATCCTCGGCAGGGCACCAGCCAGGCACCGCCAGCCCACGGCACAGGGCTGCGGCCGGGAGCTCAGCCTGCTGCCCACCTGTCCTGCAGCCACACACCCCCCGTGTCACCCCAGGGCTGGCACACAGAGGCTGCTGCTCGCTCCTCCCTGCCAGAGCCACACGCTTCTTTCATACCCGTGTCCTGATGGCTCTTGCAAAGAACAGACCCCCAAACGGCCATTCTGCATCTCTTAGCTGTTCTGAACAACTCCAGACAATGTTTCCACATTAAATATCCCAAATGGGCACTTTCCAGGGGGTGTTTGATGAGGCCATCCCCAGCACCAGCCGTGACCCCTGGAGCCTGCCCGGTGCAGGGTGCTGGGGCAGGCACTCAGCGTGGTGGGGCTGGCACGGGTGGGCGCGGGATGGAGGAGCCCCCGCCGCCCACACGGCCCTGCCAGCACAGCAGCAGCCCCGCAGCTCCCGGGGCCAGCGGGGGCTTGTTTCCCACAGCTCGCACGAGCCTTACTAAAAATACAACAAAAATAATTTTGCATTCAACAGTGAAATCATCAAGTTTCACGACCTAGATCATCACAGCACTATATTTGACTTCAGACTCTGTTCCACTGCATCTTAATGACATCTGTCTTTCAAGCGTGGGGCCTCTCCTCCCCACAGCAGGCACGGGAAGGATGGGGAAGCCGGAGGCTCTGCAGAACAAAGAGCCAGTCCTTGCCCTGAGGAGCACAACACGCTGCAGTCGATCTGCTGCAGCAAAGCTGGCTCTGTACAAAGCAGGGCCGCAAGAAGAGCCACAGTGAGCTGGACTTTGAGGGCGTGTTTCCAGCTGCAGGTTTTGCTGGAAAATATTTTGTTGTGCTGTGCTTCCTTAGAGCAAGCACTGCCGCCCTCCTTCCCCTGCACAGGGGCAGGGAGAAGGATGGGGATGAGCATCGGGCTCTCAGCTGCAGCAGTGCCTGCTCACATCACCCCGAGCACACAGCATCCTCGAGCAAGGTGCCAGGACACCAAGGATGCTTCCCAACACGCCCTGTGACAGAAAGAGCAAGGCCTGGGAGGGCATTCACGGGCAGCCAGCACAGCCACCACTCCCTCTGGACTTGCAGCCTGCACCTGGATTTCATCATTCCTTGTGCCAGGAGATACTGGCATCAGCAGCTAGAAGTGAACCTTAAAAAATACAAGTATTCTGATAACTACTGCTCTGGAGTTTCCTATCAGCAGCACTGAGACTTTTACACTAGGGCCTTACAAACCTGTCCACACAAGCCAAGACAGGCAAAGGTCTGCTTCCAGCTGTCTCCAATCTGTTTCTGCCAGCAGCTCAGAACACCTGTAATCTTTTATCTGATATTAAACATCACATTTTTTAAACGAACAATTTAAAAAGTCTGAAGAATTTTTTAAATACAAGCTGCCCCAGCCAGACCTGACAGGTCACACAGTGCTCAGGCTGGCTGTGTCATATTCAGGGTTCGGTTTGGGATCACCAGGGTGGGAGCAACATCACGAGGTACCTAATCCAGACTCCCCTCAAAGCAGCCTGGTCAGTGTTCTGGTCATCTCCACAGAGATGCACAGCACTGAATTTGCTGAATGTCAGTAGCAGGAAACAGGCACAGAAGAGCAACACACACGAACTGCAGTGGGTGGCACCTGCACAAGCAGCCCTGGCACGCATTGCCCTAACACCACTATTTCCAAATCATGGAAAACATTGCAGGATTGGCTCCGGTGTAAGCTCTGATGTTCAGATCAGGAGGCACCAAGGTCTGTCTCCAGGGGAAGCAGCCTGAGCCGCACCAAGCATTTTTCGCATTCCTGCCCATCTTCATCCTCTGCCAGGGACTTACTTAGAAATCCTTGAGGTACTGGGCAGGCGGCTTGTTCCTGCTGTGAAATACAGCGGCAGGCATAGATCCTGTGAAAAATCCAAGGAGCTGAAGCAGGAGTTTTCTTCCCTCCCAGTCAGAGCACACCCCTGGCTCCCACAGCCCAGGGACCTGCATGGCCTCTGCAGAGGGTGGGTGGGTGGGTGGGTGGGTTCAGCCCAGCACCCCCAATCTCTGGGCTGGGGGAGCTCAGTGCTGTCCCGCTCCCCCAGAGCTGCCCTTCCACTCACTCTGAGCTCGTGCGTCCATTGTGAATCAGAAGCTGATTGCTCACTGTCAGCCCTGGATCAGCAATCCCCAGCATTCCTGCCAGCATTCCCAAGCATCCCTCCTGTATCCAAATTCCTTGTTCCAAAGAGGGCTGAAGCCTGCCATCAGTCCACCCCCCCCAGGCCAAGGGACAGGGACACAGCAGGAGTGAAACCAGGGGTGCTGCGAGAGAACCAGCAGCTAAAGCCAGCACGACTGGGTATGGATTTAACTCAGGGTTGGATTCTCTGATGCAAACATCTTCTCCTTTGGAGCAGACATCTAACATCTCCTCAGGAGTCCTGAGCACCTAATTAGATCTGAAGTAAGGTGCGATGTCATGCTGCATCATCTCCCTTCATGAAGGGGCTGACAGGGCTTCCTTTTGTGCTCAGCCTCCTGTTTTCACAAAAAATGCCAAAGTCACAGGTTATTTAAAATTCTGGATGCTTTAACACTCCACTGAGCTGGATTCACAAGTCATGAGGGTGCACAGACACAGAGCTACATGCACACACCTTCACACACCGTGAGCCCACAGGACTCCATTTTTCTAGGAACCCAAGCTGAGGTTTCCTTCTGCCAGCACAAGGCAGGGCCCGCCACACATTCCTGGAGGCTGAAGTCAGTGGGAGTGGAGGACGCCCAGCACCTCCGGGAGAGCAGGCAGGCTCCGTGATGAAAGCCAGCTTACTCTGCACCAACCTAAGTAAGCACAAAAATCCTGAAGTCACAAAGAAACAAAGGAAAAAACAGGAAAAAGCACTTCAAAGAGGGAAATTCCCAGGGGTTGGGTTCTATCTATGGAGACAACTCTCCCTGGGCTTCTCCTGAGAGCAGCAGCGCAGCCTGGGACCAGAGCCCAGGAGAACGTGTGTGCAGTGGGCAAGGAACAGCCCACGGCACAGGGGCACTGCCACCCAAGCCCTGGAGCACACGGGGCCGGGGAATGGCCTTTGCTGGATGAACCCCCGGGCGCTGGAGCGAGTGCCCGAGCAGCGCTGGCCTGCCCTGCGGCCGAGGTGCAGCTCCCAGGGCCTGCAGACACGGGAACGGCTCTGCCAGCACAGGGCAACTCCACCACGAGGGCTCAGGGTCCCCTGTGTGTTCCCAGGGGGCTCACGAGGAGCCTGGTCCTGCTCCCCAGACCTCCTCCCACAGGGAGCACTGCTGTGCAAGCAGGAGCTGCGGGAGAAGCCAACTCAGGCTGAGCCCCTGGGTCACAACACGACCAGAGCAAGCAACAGGAGAGCTGAACCAGCCTCCCCCTCACCCAGTAAAGCAGCAGCACGGCCACAGTGCTTCGGTCAATGCTCACCACACCATCCCCTCCTAGAGCTGGGGCTTCAGAGCAGCAGGATTTATACCTGCTCCTGGCTGCAGCACTCACTGGTGGCCAGAAGCACCTGGGAGCACTAAAGGTGATGCAGCCTTGCAATCAGTGGGGTCATTTCCATCTGTGTTTAATTAGGTAACTGTAGCCTGATGTTTTCCGTGGTCAAACCTATATGGAGACCAGCTTCCAAAGCCCTGTAAGGTGGTGTTCAGGTCTATACTACTTGGAAAATTAAAACTGCATCCCTGCAGGTTCAGCGCTTATCAGGCAGATCGCAGAGAAGCAGAATGCTGTGCTCGGTGTTCTGTGGTTCTGCTCTGCACTGCAGGGAAAAAAGGGTACCAGAAAGTGTACCAGAGTGTACCAGAAAGCCCAGAGCTGGTGGGGGGCACTGGGCACTGTCTGCTGGGGGGCCAGGGGCTCACAGGTAGCTTCAGCTCCCGGCGGAGGAGCAGGGGCTGCCCACTGCCCTCCCCTCCCTGTGAGCAAGCTCCAGCCATGGGCCGTGCAGCTCAGAGGTATCAGAGCCGGTCTTGTGTCTGCCCCACAGTGCCACAGGCGTGGTGTCAGCTTTAACCACCCCCAGTCCATTCCTTCCAGTGCAGGGACCAGGCCACAGGAGGAGGAAGAGGAGGAGGAGCAGAAGGAGGTGGCCCCGGTGACCTCCCCAGTCACAGGAAGGACACATCCATCCTCTCTCACTGTTGCTCAGCCTGGTTCCACCGCCAACTACTCCTAATGACACTTCAACAAACACACAACAATCTGTCTTCACGAAACTCAGTGAATAAATTTAATTTAAAAATACTTCTCTATTTCTGGACAGGCACCACTCTGCTCCAGCTACTTCAGAATCAGCTGAAGCCTTCACAGTACCCAACAGCCAGACTGCACAAGGCTGTAATGGCAAAACACAGCATTCAAACCTCTGTGAGCTTAATAAACAGCTCCCCTAACTCCTTCTCTTATGAAGTGTAGATGGGGTCTCAGTGTTTGGCTTCTACCCTCCAGCTGATGTGTATGTACCTCGTGAAGGGGAAAAAAGGAAAAGAAAGGCTGAAACACCCAGCTCCCAGAGGGTTTGTCCCTCTGCGTGCCCCCGGGGGCTGGGGAGCGGGCGTTGGGAGCAGGGAGGTGGTGGCCGCTGGCTGCTGCCCAGCAGAGGAGACCAGGCACTGGTTTGAGAGGCGGAAAATTTGAGAGAGGCTCTTCCTCTGCTGGCTGCAGGTCCCCACACTCTGCACATCCCTGCAGAGTCACGCTGGCCTAATTATGTCTTCAAGCAAACACAACTTATTTACTGAATGTGCTGGGTTCTGCCACTGGCACCGCCGTGCGTTCAGAGCCCACGGCCGCAGCCGCTCCCCACGGCCGACGGACACTGCCCGCAGGACCTGCGATCCCGTGCCAGGAGGAGCGCTCCCATCCTGGCCCTTGGGGTCTGGAGGCACAGGCAGGTCCTGCCATTCGCCCCTTTCAGCAGCAGCACTGGGCGCCGTGTTTGTGGGTGGGTAGGAGGATGAGCTGCCAGCTCAGATCTATAATCTGTAGCAGCTTGTAAGAGGCACCCCCTCTCCCTGCCCTCCAGGAGCTAAAAACAGTCTGAAAGGTCCCTCTTCCTCCGGGAAGGAGGCATGTGGCATCCACTTGCATGGTGCAGAGTGGCTGAGGCTTTTTATACCCCCTGGCAGTGCAGCCGTGCTGTGCCCTCTCATGGCACACACAGCCCTGGCTGCAGCAGTGCTGCAGTGGTCACTGAACCACAGCCCAGGGCCCCTGCGGCTCCTGTGGGATGATGAGGACAAAGCGAGGTTGCACTTTGTTTGGGATCCATTGGAGCTCATTTCTGAGTCAATGCTGGAGTTGGGGGAAGCCAAAAGAGGCAGCTCCCGGGGGAGACATGTGTGCAACCACTTGGTGTGGAAGCAAAGGGGGGCACATTCCTCTCAACGTTGTCTCCCAATTTCCAGCTCCATGATAAACCTCTTTGAGTAACCCAGTCTTGCAACACATATTTCAGTGGTTCCATCCCTTCAGTACCAGGCGTCCATCCCCTGGGAAGGCGCAGAGGGCTCCTGTGGATCAGTGGGGCCATGCCCAGGCAGAGCCCTCTGAGGCGGCACCGCCCGCGGCCCCAGAGCAGCGTCCTCCAGACCGGGCATCCCGCTGCATCCAGCCCTGAGTTAATTACAGCATCGGCACCAGAGACTGCTGAAATGAAAGGGAAGGATGAGCAGCTTTCTAGCTCTGCCTTTCTTTTTTAACCCCAATTACGAGTCATGTTGGAAGAGAGAGGCGGTGACAGATAATAAAGTTCAGTGGAATGGTTTGAGTGTGAAGTGGAAAACCAGGGAAGCCTCACATCCTGATCCCAAATTGGACATTGATATGCTATGTGGCCTCGTTCCTGGTCTCCTCCATGTAAACTGGGGCGTGGGGGATGCTTAGTCCAAGGGGCATTCCACAGATGAATTAGCTTTTGGGAAGTGCTTTGAAGATTTAACATGTTATATAAATGCAAGTGTTAGCACAGACAGCTTTTGTATGGCAGCAGAACCAGAGATTGCAGCCCAGATCGGAGCCTCGCTTGGCTGTTCTGGCAGTTCAGAAGCTGCTGGTTGGAAAAGCCCGTGTCCCTGCCTGGGCAATCAGCACCCTGTGCCCCAGGCGTGCAGAGAGGGGCCAGAGTCACTGCCAGACTCAGGGGAGCTTGCCCAGAGCATATCCCTGGTGGCATTCCCAAGAGATGGAAAGCTCAGGGGGCTTCCTGCAACCACCCATGCCACTGAAGACCCTCAGGGAGCCCCAGCCCCCCTGATCCCCTGGGCCCCCTGGGTGTGCTCAGCACTGCTGGATTCCCCAGCCTGGCCCCCCCTGAGGTGCCGGCGAGGTGACCGAGCACTCCAGCTGTGGGCAGTGGTTTCCCTTGGGAATTCAGCGGGCACTGTGCGTTGCACTGTGCATGTGCGTGCCCCCAGCAGAGCCTCGGTCCCACCCGCTGCTCTGAGAGTGCAGCTAATGCAGCCTGGCCCTTAAAGACCAGGAAAACCGAAGGAGCACTCACCAAACAGATCCGGTCGGAGATGAGCAGGAGCCGGCATGCTCATCGTGGAGTGGACAGAGAACTGTCCACTTGACTTTGTTTTCAGCACCTCCCCACTGCAGGGTACTTCATAATTCTGTTTCCTTTCTAATCTAATCAGATGAAAATACAAACTGAGTGCTAATCACAGAGCACAAATAGGGAAGAATATGTAAAAAAGAAAAACAACCTCCACCACCTTTGTTTTCAGTAAAGTTTATGTCATGCATCACATTTAGAACTGCTGGCAGATGAGCTGATGCTATTTGCAGCATCACTCATGAACCAGCGTGCACCCCACCAGCCCAGCACACATCACCATAGGACAGACTACAAAGAAGCACCAAGCAAAAGGAAACTTGAGATGAAACACAGTGAGGTCATTGGTTCCTGGCATTATCCCGAAGATGTTTGTCAACATTTTAATTTAGCCAAATGGCCATTATATTAAAGAAATAAAGAAATATTTTGTTTTGACATAATCATGATGTGGGGGGGAGAACTTTTGAAAAAACACATTAACCCTTTCCACACTGTACTTCTGAAGAATCCTGAGAGGAGGGCAGGGACAGCTGCAGCCTGATGGCGTTATCTGAGACATCTTCAGATTTACAGTCTTGTCCTCTAATATTTGTAGTACTTGTACGTTGAAAACACAGGACTGAAACACGGCAGGGTTTGTAAGGAAAATGGTCTCAGACCTTAACTGCCTCTCCTGCTCTCCTTAGGCAATCCATCAGTATGTGCAAGCAGGCAGACCTGAGATAGGAATTCAGCTGATAAAGGGAATGCAAATTACAGGTACTGTGAGATGGTCCCTGGCCTCCCTTGCCAAAACCAGAGCCTCGCTGGGTGGGAAGGGGCCCCTCGGAGCCCTCGTGGCTGTTGCGGGGCTCAGCTCGCCCTGGGCTCGGCTCTGGCTGCCGCACACGGACCCTTCCCGCAGGGAGCAGCGGCAGCTGCATGGCTCAGCACCCAGCCCATTGCCGACCAGCCTGGAACTGGGAACACTGCGAGCTGCTGGAGCTCAGGTGATGGCACCAGAAGGCATAAAGAGGGTCAGCCCGGCCCTGCTAACGCTGTCCGGGTCCCCCCTTGTCGCACAGAGCGGGTGCTGTCGAGGTGAGCATCCCTAGGAACGGGAGGCTGGAGCGGTCGCAGCCTGTCCGGAGCACCGGGAGCAGGATCGGGCCTGGCACACGCCGCTCCCCAGCAGCCCCGAGCCGGCCGCCGGTGCCAGGCCTGCCCCGGGACATCGCGGCTGTGCTGCGGGGCCACGCGGCCGCTGCAGGCCCGGGCTTGAGCCCGCCGTGGAGCGCCCGGCCTCGCCGCGCAGCCGGGAGCCGAACAGGTTGGGCGACTGCAGGCCGTGGGAGGAATAATCGCCGGGGTGGATTCAGCGAGCTGAGGCAGCCAAACCGGGCGAGGATGGCACCGCGGAGCCACCCGCG
The DNA here is from genome assembly GCA_008033365.1 of Pseudorectes ferrugineus. Taxonomy (NCBI): domain Eukaryota; kingdom Metazoa; phylum Chordata; class Aves; order Passeriformes; genus Pseudorectes; species Pseudorectes ferrugineus. Next base: position 9,084 of record QWTY01002809.1, read on the forward strand.
GCCCTGCCGGGTACCCCCGGCGAGTGGCGGCGTTTGAAGCACTTTTTATAGAAGCGCTGTGGAAGCGGGCCGGGAGCGAGCCCAGCCGGCGCTCTGCGAGCGGAGGCGGCGCGGGGGTGTGTGAGGGCCGTGCGCGGCGAGCCGCGGTGCAGCCCGAGCCCAGCGCAAACAGGTCGGGGCTGATGTTTATCAGGGACTCCCATCTCCTGAGCTGGTGAATTTTTCCGTGCCGTGTCAGTGCTGCTGCGCGGAGCAGGAGCGCTCAGCCTGCCCAGCGCCCGGCCCCGCTCCGGGCCCCTCTGCCCGGCCAGCAGCACCTGGGGCTCCCGGCCCCGGCCCCGGCGCCAACTGAGTCAGGAGTGACTCATCCCAAACCGGGCTGCGAGCTGCGTTTGCAGATTGGCTGGCGAGGCACAGCTCTGGATGTAGGTGGCTGCCTTACACACTGGAGCAGCGCAGCTCCGCTCCGTGCTCCCTCCTCCTCGCCCTCCGTGCAGGATAGCTGCCTGAGCCCAGGATCTGGGGCTCGCAGCCGCAGGCAGGCAGCTCAGCCGGCTGCGGTGGATGTGGGGCGTGGATGGCCCCGGCTCCGCTCCTGAAGGGGCTCTGCACTGAAGATGGATGACTTGGCTCTCCTTGACCTGTTGGAGTGTCCCGTGTGCTTTGAAAAGCTCGACGCCACAGCAAAGGTGCTGCCGTGCCAGCACACGTTCTGCAAGCCCTGTCTGCAGAGGATCCTGAAATCCCAGAAGGAGCTCCGGTGCCCCGAGTGCAGGACCCTCGTCCTGTGCAGCATTGAGCAGCTGCCCTCCAACCTGCTCCTCATTCGCCTCCTGGATGGAGTCAGGTGTGGACAAAACGTCACGAGGTTTGGCTCGATCCAGAGGTCGGGGGTCCTGTCTTCCCCCGCCTCCATCAGGAGAGTCCCCAGGGGGCTGCAGCTGCATCAGCACCGGCTGGCAACGAACCCCAGGATGCACATGGAAGGGGTAAGGAGGTTCTTACGTTCTTTCTTCTGCCCATGAGCGTAGAAAGGTTCCTGCTGTGTGCCCAGAGCCAGGAACCTTCTCTGGTAGCAGCACTGCCGAGTGTTTGAAGTGAGAGTGAGTGTTTTGTTTGCAAATTTGGCTGCTGTTTCGATGTGATATTTGACAGTTTCAAGTTCATCACAGCAGAAATTGAATTGACTCCCAGGCTGAGACAAAGCCAGCCTGCCCTTCTCCTTACAAAAACTTCCCAACAGCTCTTTTCTCCCAGAGTTTTCAGACGCTTCCTGGCTTTGAGGGTATATCATGTGCTTTGACTTTCAGGCAATACACTGCTTTTGACTGATAGCAGTTAAGTCAGTAATTGCAGAGCTGTAACTGTTAGTGGTGGAGAAGGTATTTCCATAGCTGCACCTCAGTTTCCCCGCACTGGAAAAGAAGGGGGGTGCCCAATGATGCTGCTGTTACTTCCAAAGTTCTTGGAGGTTCACTAGTTAAAAATACTGAATTTGACTCACTTACCAACTGTACCTAGGGATGATTTAGTAGGCTAATTTTAAAATTCTAAGTTCTTTCCATCACTTTCTTTAACAATACAAAAGCTTTTCTTGAATAATGAGGACGTGATATTAGACCTGTTAAAAGAGCTTGGCTCAGATGGAATTTAGGGTAGAGACTTGTGGCTTCATCTTTCCCACATTATATTCCTGGATTTCCATTTCTCTCACCTGAACTATTCTGTACAATGTCTCTACAAACCTTTTAAGAACACTCAAAAGCTTGGCTGAAAGGGCTGTTGAATCCAGAGCGCTGGTCAGAGCACGGAGCTGTAAAGGTCCAGCAGGCACGGGACAGGTGTCCTGTGGGTGTGAGCTGGCACGTGTATCCCAGGGAATCTCTGTGGTGTTGATGAGGGATCTGGATGGATCACACACCAAAACCAGGCATCCCTCGGGAGCTCCTCTCTCTGGTGCTGCACTGGAGCGTGTGGCAGTGCAGGCCTGGGCCAGAGGCACCGTGTCCCTTTGCCGGGAGCGCTGCCCAGCCGCGGCACAGCCCACATGGGTGACACTGCCCGGCCCGGAGCACTGTCCTGGCCGCAGCACCGGGAGGTGCACGGGGCCAGGGGCAGAGTGGGGCAGGTCCTCGGGCTGCCGGTGGCTCCCTGCACAGGGCCCTGCTCTGGCTGGGGCTGCGGCGGCAGCGAGACCCTCACTGGGAGCCACCGGCTCCCCAGGGCAGCTGCAGGAGCTGCTGGTGCCGTTCGTGCCAGGTACAAACCATCCCACAGTGACAGGCTGCAGTCACTGCCGTCCCGGGCGGCATTCCAGCTGACAAGGAGAACGTTGTAGTTTTTCCAACTGGACTCCCCTGGTCCTGGATAAAAGAGCACAAATACACTTGTCCGGTTTTCTTGTCTCTCATTCGTTTCACGTTTCTTTAACTGGCTCTCAGGACAGGTAGGAACTTGCTGCTGGTATAAATGGCAACATACATCCATCTATAGCTCCCAAAAGCTTTTAAGACCAATTTTAAGACCAAACTCCTGGGAATCAGCAGAGCCAGCGAGCACTGGGGGAGCAGTGGCTTGCTGGCTCCCTGGCACTGGGACAGCCCTCTGAGCTCCTGTGCCTCTCTGGGAAGGGATATAAAACACATTACACTGAAATACTCTTAGACTTAATTAGTTACTTAATTATAAAACACTTTGGAATCCTCTGCTGCAAGGTGAAGAATGCAACGTATTAGTCACATTTTGGTTTTGGTGGTTTTAAATACCTGCATTCAGGACCAGCCGTTACTTTGGGTACTCCAGTGGTTGTTAATGGATTTGGAGCCTCCCCTGAGCTGGCACTCGGTGACAGCAGCACGTCACCCAGCACAGCAGGGACACATTTGAAAGTGCCTGTGCAGTGCAAAGATGAGACAGTGATGAGGGTGACTTGTCATCACCCTACCCCATGGATGCTTGAGTTCCAGGGTATTCACCTGAAGGAATCTGGGTAAGCAGAGACCTCCAGATGTTTGTGAACCTCAGAGCAGATACTTTTTGTCAGGAATCACAGTGAGAGCAGCTGCCCTGCAGTGCTGCTCACCCCACCACAGGTCTCCCCTGGGTACTCAGAATTGCAGTACCCAGTACCCCAGTACCTTGCACCAGAAGGTCGTGTGCTCCCCAAAAACAGACTGCCCCAATCTGCAAGGGCTGCTAATTACCCCTAACGCTATCCACCCCCTTGTGCTACAAAGCAAATACCCCTGACATGCCCCACACAGCTCTGCAGCCAGAGCCACCACCCAGCGCAGGATAGGGGCCAGCATTTGGTTTTACCAAAGCTGTTCTATAAATAAACTTCCTGTACTCCCTGGAGCTGAGAACATCACAAGTTTGATCAAAGTTTCTCTCTCAGCAGAGATGTTTCCTTGCCAGCTCTTTGCTCTTCATGCTCATGAGCATCCATGAAGGCAAAACATAGAATCAATCCCTCATCACCCAGCAAGCCAAGAGCTCGTCTCATTCTGAGCAGGAAGATCAAGCAGGCCCCCACGGAGCTGCTGGATTAGCACAAATATAGCACTTGGTTTGCAGTCAGGAATTTCCCAGAGCCAGTTGTTAAAAACCAGGGAATTTTCTAATTACAGCCCATCCCAAGCGATTTATTTGCTGGCATTTAAATCCCTTTTGAATCCACTTCCTACGAGCTAACGCGGTGTGGGCACGTGCTGGCTCTGTGCACGTGGACCCGTCCGTGCGTAACCACGGCCGGGCCGGGCTGGGTCCTGCTCAGCCCCTGGAGCCCCCGGCCCTGAGCCCCTGCACTGCCCCACAGCTGCTCCTGGCGCCTCAGGCCAGGCCTTCAGATCCTGAACATCAATGCAGAGAGGACAAGACTTTGGATTTTCAGAATCTCCACATAATAAACTGTCTGGAATTTAAGAATAAAAGGACTTGCTGGGAGGTGTATGCGTAAATAAGGCACGCTGAAGCCTTTGAACTCTTAGGAACCGCCCCTGGCATGTGCCAGGTGTGGTTACAGCTTGTGCTGAAGCTCCTCCTCACCTGGCTGCAGCCCCGGCGTGAGCTGGTGAGCAAGCAGACCATGTGCTGAGGTGTGCACGAACCTCCCACACCTCTTCGGGGGGACTGCATGACCCAGCTGCACCCTGCACACGGCAAAACTCCATCCAGGCCACCAAACAGCTACTGGGGTGCTGAACTTTGTCATGCAACAAACATGGGACAGTGAGCCAGAGGAAAAAGTTCCGAGTATGACAGCTTGCCTTAGGAAAACACAGACCACGCAGATTTAACTGTGACTTGGGCTATTTTCTCTTTGCATGAACTGAGTGCTCAACACCCCCTTCCAGCATTTCATGGGAGATAGACAGATAACACCTCTATTGGGATAAAAATACTCTGCACTCCAACGTCCCACCTTCACACGGACGTCTATAGATAGTGCCTGCGTCTTGGTATTTTCTTCTCCTCCAGAATCATCTCCAACTCCTTTCTGTGTTTGACAGACAGGACTTGGATTGCTAGAGCTTCTTGAAGTCTTGTTCAAAGCAAACTCCATGTTTGAACCCGGCAGAGGCAAGCGAGTTTCCTGGCCCCCTCACTGAGCCAACCCCCTTCCCCACCCTCCCAAAACCTCCACCAGCAGTTCCTGTGTATTCACAGCAATGACCTCAAAACGTGTGTCACGTCCCCTTGGGCTGGATAAGCGCTGTGGGGATGTCACACACCCGCAGATGCTGCCCGGGCCTGGGCTCTGCCTGAGCTGGTGGTGCCAGCTCCTTTCCCACCAGAGTATCCCTGCACCCCACAGCTGCTGGGGTTGGTGGGCACATGCCACAGAGCCCCTCAGCTGGACACGGAGATGCAAAATTCTGTGCGGTCTTACGGCCTTTCTGGAGCAAGGATTTGTCCCAAGTCTCCTCCACTGCCGTGTCCCATCAGGGTTCGTCTCATTCTAACAGAACGAGGAGCTGCTCCCACAGTGCTGGTGGCACCTTGTGCCAGACATTGGTGTGCTTTCTCCCTTTGCATGTAGTTTTAGCACTTCTATCTACTGCAAAGAGAGTGAGGTCACTGCAACATAGGCTGATGGACAACACACACCCCAAAAGCTGTGTGAGCCACAGACCGGGCACAGGGCACTCCTGGGTGGTACCTCGGGTGGTGGAAAGCCCAAAGACCTCCACAGCCAACAGCAGGAGCCAGTTTCCCTGGTTTTACAAAATTAGGTTCCAAGCTGCAAACACATAAAAGTGTTTTAATTTGTTTCCAAGGCAATGAGTCAGGCTCAGATGGCGAGTCAGGAATAGCACAGCAGGGCTCCTCCGCGAGCTCACCTGCGCAGTGCCGTGGTCAGCCAGGAGCCTCAAAGTCTGAGTCCTCCCCTTCTCACACTTTCCCTGCTGGTTGCTGGCCGCTGTCCCTGGGTCCGTGGAGTTGGTCGCTGGCCTGAGTTTGTGTTGTCCCTCTAGAGGGAAGGGTGGGAGGGGGCACGCTCCCGTGCAGCTCTGCAGTGTGCCAGGGCTGGAGGCAGCGGTGTCCTGCGAGACGTGAGGGCTCTCCCTGCTGCCAGCACTGTCTCGGCTTGCAGAGTGCCCAGGCCCCGTGCCCGCTGGCAGAGGTGGCCGTGTTGCCCAGGGCTGGCAGCGCCGGCTGAGGAGCCACACCAGCGCTCCCTTTCCCAGCACAGGGAGGGCACTGAACCGCAGGGAGAGGGCTCAGGAGCAGCAGGAGGAGGGAGCAGGATGCAGGTTTCCTCCCTGCACAATAAACAGCCTCTTCTGAGAATGGTGGTGCTGAGGCAGAGCATCATGACTGGGCACGCCAAGGGCTGACAGAGTTTGTTTTCTGTGCAGCTTAAACCCATGACACACAACTTAACCACTGCCCGGGACTGCTGACGGCAGCACAGACACATCTGATACGGCAGCAGCGAGCCAGGAGGTGTGAGAGGGTTTCGTGCAGACACTGCAGCTTGAGCTCACTGGGACCCGGGCCCCAGCATGCCCCTGCCAGGTTCTCTCTTTCCTCTCACAGACCTGTCCCTGCTCTCCCTGTGCCCCTGTGGCTCTGCCAGCACCCAGGAGCAAAGCCACAGTCAGGTCCAGCTCCAGCCTGGGCATTCCTCCTGCTCACCTGAATGTCCCCAGTGTTTCACAGAGGCAAAGTGAAGCCTGATCCAGCTGTGTCCTCCTGGGGAGCCATGGGGGCATCACCAACACGTGGCCAGGCATTCCTCTCGGGGCTGGGTGCCAGCAGTGGTGCCTCAGCATCTCTCATCTTCTCCATCAGAGAAGCTGCTCTGTGTTTTCTTTAATCATTTTCCCCATTTTCCATGTCACCTTTGCATTCCAAAGCCAGAACTACAACAGGCCACTTCCAGAAGTGACGTGAGCCTTGATGCAGTGGCACCCCAGGGCTGTGAGTGAGCAGAGGGGGTAAGTGCTCCCAGTCCCTCTGCCATCACTCCAGCAGCTACAGCCATGCAGATGGAGCAGCACAAAACCAGCTAAATCCATACAATTAACATCTCCAGCATCTTCCCATGATGGCCAGTTGGCTCAGGAGCAGGTGGCCACCAGCACTAGCCATGGCCAGTGCTGGCCTCCCATTTGGGCAGGCCCAGGAAGGAATGGAGCAGCTCCAGGGCTGACGTGAGCAGGAGGGACTGGCTTTGTTCTCCCTGGTGCACACAGTCTACGTGTGCTTGGAAGACAGGAATAATCCTCCTCAGGGAAGAAATAATGCAGAAACCACCCAACTGTCTGAATCCTCAGAATATAATTATATGAAGAGATTGAAATGACAAGTTCACTTTTGAAGGTTTTGTTCTTTGTGACAAGGCTGAAGTTATCTCCTCTGCCGAAATGCAGAAAAACAGAATTGTAATGGCAATTAATTTACATTCAAATAGCTCTTTTCATCCACCTGGATCCTGCAGAGCCCTGAACTGTGCTAGCTGAGCACACAAGCAGGCGGTGGGGCTCATTCATCCCGTGGAGAGATGGACAGTTGTGGCGGGATGTTGGAGGCAGCTCTCAGTAATCAGAATGGATGGAGATGTTATTGATCATCTCTATAAAAAGCCAGCGTGTCCATGTCCTTCGGTGTCAGTGTGTGGATAATACCCAGCTCCACGTGCTCAGTGTAAGTCAGAGCTCATCAGGAGCATGGCCTGGGCTGTGCCCTCAGATCTGTCCTGGAGTCACTGGCTGCCTCAGGGTGAGACATTCACACTGCCCAGTGCTGTCCTGTCTCCTGCACGAGGTCCTTGGGAGGAAAAAGGATGGCCTCCCTGTGGGGCAACTCCCATGAAAGCCAGATTGGGATCAGTCCCTTGGGATTTACTGCAGAGACATTCAGCAGAAGGGGCACAGGGGGAAGCTGCTCCAGGGCATTCCCTGCAAGGGGTTAGGAAAATCAAAGCTGGGAAAACACCAGTCCAAGCCCATCTGAGGCCCTTCCTGATCCATCCGCCAGCAGCATCCCCACTGCTGGAGTCAGCAGGATGCCTGCCGAGGTTTGGGGGCCAGCTCCAACGCTGCATCAGGCAGGGGCAGTAAATCAGAAGGAAGCAGCCCTGGACACCCAGAGCAAGGAGCTGTCCCAAGGATCCACGTGTCGCTCATCCCACACGTCCAGCCACGCTGTCAGCGATGCTGGTGAGGTCAGAGCATCGGGGACACAGGAGGGTCCCATCCAGCACTGCTGTGTCCCACTGAGCCATGCTTGGAAGCGGGTGCAGGAGTCAGTGGATCCCAGCACAGACACGCTCATGGCCTCGGCCTCACGCTCCCTGGGGGATCCAGGCTGCAGCTCCGTCTCCTCGAGCAGAGCTGCTGTCGCCAGAGGACCACTCTGCTCCTCAGGGTGGTTTAAAGGGAGTTGCCTGGGACAAGGTTCAGGGGCATTCCCAGCTTCCATCAGCAGCGTCTCCTCTTCCCCGTGCTCCTGGCTTTGCTCCCAGTGATCCCCTGCCCAGCCAGCCTCACACGCTGCTTCTCCTTCTCTTTTTTGTAAATTCCCGTGCTCTGAGTACAGGTCTTACATGAGTCCCCTGCTGCCAATCGTGAGGAGTTATAAGCAGCTCATTTCAGATAATTACAGAGTGCGTTTCTCTGCTAGGAAGAGATGCCCCGAATTGCTTCCTCACACACATGTACATATTTTTAATCCTCTTTGTTTAGTGCAGAGGGAGACTCAGAGGCATTGGATGGCTGCCCGGCACAACTGATGCCAAATGCCAAAAATAGTGAAAAAAATAAAATCTTTTCTCTGTTATTTGCCTCAAATCCACTGAGAATGGGGACAAGGAGTTGAAGTGCATCTGCCATGACCATCCCTGCTGGCGGAGTGGCCAAGGAGAGAAAAGCGTCTCCCCCAGAGACGGTGCTGATGCTCAGGGGTTGTGCTGCACGCCTGGCATTACCTGCTGCCTTCTCTGTGGGGCTCTCCCACGCGCTCTGCAGGCAGCCCCATGGCAGGGGCACCTGGGGCTGGGCCTCTCTGACAGCCTGAAGTAGCTCCTGGGTCTCAGTCATGCGTGAGGGAGGAGAAAACCGAGGGGAAAATCAGGAAAATGAGGCAGCATCGAAAAAAGTTACAGGCACCCAGAAAATGGGTTTCTTCCCTGTAGTTTCTCTCTCTCTCTCTGTGCTACTGGGCAGCAATACTCTACACAAATTTTCAGCAACCTTTAGGTGAGTTTTTCACGAAGCTGCTCCCAGTGTTTTCTCTGCAGGATGTTCAGACAGACGCCAAGCTTGCCCTAGGGACCGGCCGGCGTGTGCAACACTTGGCTGAACATTTTGCTGCTGCTACCACCCTGCAAAAAGGAAATGCTGCTTTGGATTAACTAAAAGCAACTGGACATGCTAACGGGAGAAGACTCCATCAAAACAAAGCAGGTCCTTCCTCCCCCCTGCCAGGACCACGTTCTGGCCCGAGAAAGCCTCTCCCTCTGCCCTCAGCCCGGAGCGAGCCACCTCCAGGCACTCCTTGTCTTTATCGCCAGGTTAATTAGCACCCCAGTTTCTGCCTTTGCAATTAACCTACTTTGAATAAAGCAAAACAGATCCCTTGCAGAGGATCTGGGACACCCAGGAGTGGGCAGAAACCAGCCCAAACTGAGACAGGGATCAGATCAGATCAGACCTGCAGCCGCAGGACAGCGATGATGGGCTGTGAGACCACCCACAGGGGCTCTGCTGCCTGACCCCAGCTCCAGCACCGTGGCTGCCACAGGGTGCTTCAGTTGTTCTTTCCTACACCCTACAAACACGTTAAAAAACAGGGACTCTGCATGTCTTTCTGAAATCTTCAGCTTGCAGCTTTATTTTGTGATGGGCCTGTACAGTAAAAACCACATTAGTTGCTCCCTGTGGGTAGGTAAAGGCTTAGTTTATGTCCTAAATAAAGCTGGGAAATCGATGGGATATTTTTGGCTCAGTATCTGAGCAGCCAACCAAAATTTTTTTTAAAAAATTTAAAATAGCAAAACCTACAGACTTTGGAAAAAGCTTGGGTTGGAAGATTTGAAAGGGCAGAAAAGTGTGAGGAAAGGGTTAAGGAGGAGGGGAAGAGCTGAAGATTGTGAGTGTGGTTAGAGGAAGAAAGAGCCCATCCATCCAACCATCCATGCATCCAAGTGGAGGGATGTGTTCAGCCAGCCCTAACACCACAAACACACCTGTCCCACCTGGTTTTCGGGTATTTATCCCAGTCTGCCCTGCTGTCTCATCCATTTGCCTGCTGGAGAAAGAATATTCCACACTCTCAGCACCCTGTTGCTTGCTCCCTGTTCCCAGTTAGCACCAGGTATGCATTTCATTTCAGAGTTTCTCTTATTTTTAATATATTTCCATAACTCGTTCATGCTGCCTTTAATGTTTTGCTGTATCCTGCCGTTCCCTCACATCCCAGACGTTGCTGCTCCTCCTTCCCAAGCCCTGTTCTCGCACTTTGTAAGAGTCCTGTTTGTTTTCTGGTTGCTCCTGAGGCAATCCAAGGTCTGTGCTCCTCATCCTTGTGTAACACCAGCAAGTGTGTCCCCGAGTGGTTCTGAAGGAGAGCTGCTGTCCGTGTTCTCTATCCCCACGGCCTGTTTCTCATGGGAAAGCACAAATGTCCGGGTGTGTGTTTGCAGGGAGTCTCCATGGCCCTGGCACGGACTTGATCCCTGTTTTTCTGATGGAGACCAGCACTGGCCCGAGCCTCACCTTCCCCATTTCTTTTCTCCCAGCGATGTGCTGTCAGTGTCACTGAGCCAAGTGCTTGTGTTTACTATGAGCACAAATTAAGAGAGAGAATGACTTAATTAGAAGTAAACATTAAACTAATTGCTTCCCATTCCAAAGGCTTTGAAGTAAAAGCAGTACATGAAATTTTTCTCTTCTTGGTTCCTTTTCCCTACCAGGCATCAGGGTTTGGGGATGCTGGAAGATGCCCTCTTTCCAAAAACTTAACAGCTTCCATGGGAAATTTGATCTTTTCCACACTTCTGGAAACTAACGTTGAGTTTCTCACTTCTACCTTCCTGACCTCTCAAAAGTGGCTGAGAGAGAGGGAGCTCTGCAGGAGTCCTGCCTGAGCCCAGGTCACAGACACAGGTGGATTTGGGGAAATGCACAGTAAAAGGCAGGAAAAGCCAGAATGCATCACTGGTACTGTCTCCTGTGAGGTGAGCGGGAGGGGGTGACTGTGGCTTGGAGAAGCTGCAGGGCACGGTCCTCACCAGGCCACAGCACTCAGCAGCCTCTAAAGAGAGGAGAAGGACAATCCAGATGTGCAGAGACCAGTGAGGAAGCAGCTGAACAGCCTCTTGTCCCTGAGCACTGGCTCTTCTGCTTAAAGCTGATTAGGGCTCTAGAGCTAGGGACTGTCCCAGCTTCCCAACTTCCCAGCACGGAGCTCACGCAGCTGTGCCACCAGCTAAGAGGCCAGGAATGGGGCTCAGCATTTGGGTTATCCCCTTAAAATGTAGGGCTGCACTGTGCCTGGGAGCCCTCGCTGCGGGGAGGACAGGAGCTCCACACAGAGTTCTGGTACAGGCAGGGCTCAGCACGGCAGTTGTTTTAGGGGAATTTTGTCATTTCATTTTGTTGAGAGACAAGGTTGTAAAGTCCCTGCATCTCTTCTGGGTTTGGCATATCTCTTCTATGTCCTATTACACTGCAATAATGATAACATTAAGCCACCTCTTCCCATAACCCAGGAAAAGGCTGAAATAAACCCACAGTCACGTGTGTTAAAGCAGGGATAGAACCATGGGAGCGCAGAACCTGCACTCACCTTGCTCTGCTGCGTTCTCCTGGCAGGTGACAGCCACCAGGTCAGCTGGATGACGGCTGTGACCTCCAGTCCTTCTGAAATAGAAATACCTGGGTCATTAAAATAGACACGGTGTTGGAGGAGCCCTTATAGCAGGCAATAAGATCCCATGGGAAGACTAGTTTAAGGCCTTAACTGTTTCTTAATATTCTCAAACAAGTCCAGCCTGCTTTTCATCTTGATACAAACTTAGCATAAGTATTTGGGAGCTTGTCTTCATTAGTAAAACCCATCAAGAAAGGATGTGGGTAGTTAATCCTAATAAATGCATGCTTAAGCCTTAGACCTCTGCATTTTTTTCCCATTAATGCTTTTGGGGAATTCTGTCTGTGTCGGACAAACTGCAGGGGCTGTTCCTTGTCCCCCCAGGTCCCCCGAGCCAGGGCCCTGTACACCTACCGCGGGCACAACCCCGGGGAGCTGCGCTTCAACAAGGGGGACACCATCGTGCTGCTGCGGCAGCTGGATGAGAACTGGTACCTGGGCGAGCTCAACGGCATCAGCGGCGTCTTCCCGGCCAGCTCCGTGCAGGTGATCAAGCACCTGCCCCTGCCCCGCCCGCTCTACGGCCTCGACCTGCGGAGCCGGGACAAGGCGGAGAACAAGGACAGCCTGACCTTGCACAAGGTACCGCCCGCAGCACCGGGACACGGACGGGACTGCCCCGGACTGCGCGGGGCTCTGCTGCTGCACAGCTCCTCCGAAGCTCCTCTCAGGTGTCAGGAGGGTCCCCGAGCCCCCTCAGACACTGCTGCCAGCGGTTAACCCTCCCCTCCGATTGCCCCGTGGGCACAGAGGGTGACAAAGAGCACCCAGAGAGGGATGCAGGTGGCCCCCAGCCTCGGCCGGCGCCAGCTCAGCGCATCGCAGGCGGCGTTCCCGGGGCTGCGGTTCCAGAGACCTTCCAGCCACCCGCTCCCTGGCAGAATTTTGTCAGCACTGGTCTAGACATTAATTGTGTTGTGCAGTTTAGCTTGAGATGCAGGGTGTAAATGGCACCAGCACCAGTTCCTAGAAATAAAATTAATACTTGTAATGCCCATAATTACAGCAAGCTCTGCTTTGTGGCTCTTTTATAGGAGGACACAAGCAAAACATCTTATTTGAAGCTCTAATATATTTTTTTAAATGTCTTTTCATTTAATGAAATCATTTTAGCTTCAGTAATGACTTATTCAAGTTTGGCATTAACAGACACAAGTTAGTTAAGGGACACATAGAGCCACCAAGGAATTAGAAATTAATTCTAGAGAAGGCAAAGGTAGGGCTACTGTGGGAGACACGAGGCTCTCCCAGCTCTGACATGCAGTTTGTGCCCCATTTTATCATGTTTCCCGGTATTTAGATAGGCAGAAAAATGTTTCCAGTTTAGGCTAAAGTTTGCTCACACACAGAAATGACAGGATGGCCGTGGCACATGTGTACCTACACACACACTGTGGGCTTTAAACCTTATTTTGGAGAGGGAAAATGAGAAAACCGCCCCTGTTGTAAAATAAGAAAGTCTGGGAGCCACTTGTACCTCTCCTGCCACAGTCTCCCTGTCCATCCCAGGCACTGAGCACATTGCCTCCCACGAGTGGGTGAGAATCTCCAAGTTTTGCAATTCATTAATGTCAGCAGTAAATCATGATTAATTCCTCTGGCACCCATCGTGGTGAAAAACACTGTCACCACATGCCCTTTGCTACTAACACCCTGATCAGCAGTTTCCAAGAAATACTGGGTGAACACTGCTCGTATGCAAACTCGGGGCCTGCCTCTCCCTCATTAACCCCAATCCTTAACAAGCCAGGATTTTTCAATGGAAGCAGCATCAAGCCATGAATGTTCAAGCTGACAGGGGTGGAACTGGGTGGATCTAATCCTGCTGGGAATGCCACCATCAGTGAGGGCCTCTCTGAGCCCATGCCGTG
>QWTY01002810.1:10113-30014 GCA_008033365.1 Pseudorectes ferrugineus
ACCACAGCTCTCCTGCTTATATCCCTCTGCTTGGTCAAATCCAGATAGTCAATTGCAGAGCCCTAAGCATCTAGTGGGCTAGAAAATACAAATCAGTTGACTAACCACATACTGCAGAAGTGCTACTATATGACTCTCATGTGAATCTAAAAATAAATGTGGTCATTAATTATCTGCTGCCTTTTTGGAATGTGGAAAAACTCTTCTGTCTATCACAAGTGTTCACCACTGAGTGTTTAGCACACATAATGAAGGCAGGTGATGTGACCTAGGGATTAGAAAACTTAAGGAGAGTGAGGAGATGGGGTCTCTTGTCTTAATGACAGCTGATTTCCCATGGCTCCAAGCAAGATATTAAATCCCAGGTCGCATCCATATTAATGCAGTGTTTTGAGATCTGGGATTGGCAAGTGCTATCTAACTGCAGAGGATGATAATAAGTTACTGCAGCGGGGACACTCACAGAAGATATGATTCATCTGTTGGCGCCAAGGCTGATGACTGGAGGCTATGAAACACGGCGGGTGCTTGAGACGGAAGAGTGCGTGGGCCAGTGAAGTTGCTGAAGCTGTTGTGAGGAGGATTGAATGGATCTGTGTTTCCCCAGGCTGCACACACAGCATGCTGTCACCTACCAATTATCACACGGTATATCCTTTTTTCCTCCTCCTCATCTTCTGCTTCCATCTGCAGGCCAAGGACTTGTTGTAACTAGCTGACTGATAACATTTTCTTTGCTCGTCAGCATGATGCACCTGGATCAAAGCCCAAGCTCAAATCACCCTGGACTTTGGCCCCATTGAACTCTAGATCCAGTTTATTTAGACTGTAACCAAAATTGCAATCTGTTCTAATATGTTATAAAGTGGAGGTGACGGAAAAGGGTCCAAAAAACTAAGGAAAGGCCATGGTATGCATTTTGAGATCAATAACTGCAGCAGCATTTCTTCTGCTTTGTTTGAATGGTTATGTATACAGGAACTGTGGAATTCTTCTGAAGAAGTTTGTGCATAAATCAACAACTTTTCAAGTTTCTAATGACCAGAAGAAATTTCAGTTTGATGTAACCCTTGCTTACAGGCTAAGTGATCATCACTTGAAACCTTCATGCCAGATGATTTTCCAGATGAAAAAGGGCACTGGTCTTTCAGCTGCCAGCAACCAGTGATTTTACTGGCAGTCTTAGGAGTTATAGCAAGTAACACTCAAACCATGAAGAGAGAATTACCCTGTTCTTCTTTGGAGATGGCCTCTCTAGTACCACGTAAATTGATGATGCAGAATGGAGAAAGCTGTGTTGATGTTCTAGAGCAGCTCTGGAAACAACTGGAAGCTCAAAGGTATCTTTGAGGGGAAAAAAAGGTAATTCAGGAAAAACTTTAGTTCAGGGATTATCTAATGCCAAGGGACAAAGAATGGAACAATTTCTTTAGGTTTGGCTGAAAAGTAAGAAAATGCATAAGCCTAATGACATCTTGGGCTTCCCAGAGATAACGCTTACTGCAGGAGGCAGTGAATGTGCCAAACACATCATGACTTACCAGGAAAGGACAGAACTATGATCTTACAGAATTACATTCAGGAATGAGGGCTAAGGGGGAGACTAAACAAGGATAATTTTTAATGTTTTTTAGAGTGAAACTAGGGAATTCCTGTGTGTCTTTATAATTCTGTTACAGTCAATGTAAAAAGCACTTTTTTCTCCTCTGCCTGCAGTGGTGAACATATACCAAATGTACCTACATCCCTGCAAGATCTCACCTACTACTATTGGAAATACCTTAACGTAATCCAAATTTATTCAAAAGAGTGCCCTGTAAGAAAAATAGATATTTTACATAAGTGGCCTGCAAAAGCACTTTGAGAACTGTATGTTATTTTTCATAGTAGATAAAGAAAGTATGACTTGGATTTCTTTCCCTTTTTTTTGTTTATACTTGACAAACATTAGAGATGTTGATGTGCCCTTTCTGATTTTGTTATAAACAGTGATCTCTGACCGTGTCAAGGTGCACTATTCTAATGAGAAGTGAAACCTTTGACAGAAATTTTCAGCTTTTGAGAAGCTATTAGGCAGTGCAATTGAAGAGGTGGTAAAAAAAAGGATAGACAGCTCTGAATGATCTGATAAAGACTTCCAAATGTGTTTTGTGATGCACCTTCATGTATTACAGGAAAGCAAGACTTAGTTTATGAATGCAAAAACTTTCTTGAAAGCAATAAGTGTCTTATTAATCCAGATATTCTAGATTTCATAAACAGGGAGACAAAGTATGTTCCTAGTTCTTATTTAATTTTTTATATTTCCTGTTCTGTCTTTGTGGTATCATCCTTATTATACCAAGGGCAAAACTAGGATCAGAAATTATGTCCCCTTTAGTACTAGAAACTCTTGCTATTGCCATATTCCTAAACATGCCTGCAAGCAAAGTTTCCTTTGGTAATGGAGGCAGTCATAAGGATACTGAGACAGGATGGCTCCAAGTATTGCATCTCATTTGCTTTTCACAGGATAAGGAGATAAATTAAATATAGAATGGATGCTAGTTGTATGGACAACCTGTTCCCATCTTAATTTTGTGTCTAGATGATAGCTTTATCAAAGAGGCAAAGAGAAATCTTTTAACCATTGCAATATCTACTGGGGACATGTCAGGGCAGATCAGAGATTTTGAATTATTTGATTCTGCTCCATACAAGATCTAGTGGATATTTTCCAATCTGAAATAGAATGGCAATGGCACTGCAGCTTGTGTCTCACAGCCAGATAAAATACAGAGTTAACACAATTAAGGTACACAGAAATAAATTGCTCCCAAATTATACTTGGCTTGAAATCTGTTTCACATCTGAATAAGGGCTACTCAGACTGTTGAGGACTAGGGCCCATCTCCTACAAGGAAGAGCTGAGGGAGACAGACTTGCTTAATCAGGCAAAGAGGCTAATGGGGGAATCTAATACCAACCCACAATTAGTTAAAGGACATTTTCAGAGTATAAAATCAAACAGCTGGTAGCACAGATGCTGAAACAAGAAAGCAATGCCCCCAAGTTTGGACCTTAGAAACTCAGACTGGAGTCCAGAAAACCTTTTTGACCAGGAGGATGATGATGCAGCACTGGGACAGACACCTGCAGAGCAGGGGAGATGTCAGCCTTTGGAGGTTTTTAAGATGATTAGATTAGTCTGGTTTTGGTGCTACCTCTCTTCCAAGCAGAAGGCTGGACTAAGTAACCTCCAGAGGTCCCTTCTGTCAACGTTTTTGTGAGTCTCTCTGAAAGCCTCTTTTCTGCTGCTACATCTTTTGATCTAACAAAATGCTACTTTTCTGTCTAGCCCTTGCCTCTCTATCACCTTCAGATCATCACAGATCTGAGGGCTGCTACTGCTGTCAAATCAGGGAAATCACAGCTGAAGATCTTCCCTTCATCATTGCCTCTTTTAAATGAGTGATTCTTCTCACAGAAATTCTCTGTGAAATGTATTCTGAACTTAATTTCCTGATTCCAGTAGAGAAAAGCATTTGAAGTCTTAATTTAAATCATGAGAGAGTGCTCACAAGCTTCACATTGAAATATATGCTTAACTGACCTGCTGGATCAGAATTTATTGGAGTAGTACACATTGTTTGGATTTTGCATTATGTAAGCAAAGCATCTCAAACTTCAAAATTAAGCTTCTTAACATGAACAAGTCCCAGTTAACTGTGCTATTGTGCTCATGTCTCTGATTCTAATTGTATTACCTACACAGTTATGCCTCCATTTGTATCTTCAGATCAGTCTCCTCCAATTACCCAAGAAAATTTGCCAGTTTGAGTTTCTTTGATATTCCTGAGAGAGGTAGGATGTGAAAACCTGGAGACATTACTGATTTCTCACTTGTTCATCTGTTTCTGTACATCCCCAGACCTTCCCTGCACCTTTGAGAGCAGTGACAGCAATCTATCCTTTAGCAAGGAGCTGCAGGACCTCATGAATCAGCTGCATAAAATGCAGTAACCTGGGCAATTGCTTATCCTCTCTGTCACCTATGGGCGTGGAAGAAATGAGGTCCTTGGTTTGGAGAGGAGATACAGAAATGCATTCTTTTAAACTTTAATGCCATCTCTGCAGAATGAATGTTACCTTTTTTTTTTTGTGGCAGGAATCAAAGAGCAGTGCATGCATATTTTAGACACCGGGGACTGAAACTGGCATCCTCAGGAATGTATTTCCTCCTGCTGCCTCGGGGAAAAATATAGTCATTTAGGCAGATCTGATTCAAAATGAAACTAGGGTGAAAACTGGAGGCTAGGTGAAAAATGGAGGGAGCTAAAAATTTCAAATGTGCTGTTATTTTAACACTGACCCATTTTTCTTCTGTTTCAAATCATTTTAAGCAGAGAAGAAGAAAATAATGAAATTAAAATAGAGTTGTTAATGACTTCCAGACTTGGATTTTGGAGGCCCAGGTACCATTTGTGGCTCTGCCACTGGCTGTCGTTTCAATTCTTAATGTCACTGTTTCCAGCCTGTGAAATGGAGCCTGTAAAACTGACCTCTCTGACAAGCTTTTCAAGATGAATGGAAGAAAAATCCCCAATCAAAGGGGTTTAATATACGAAATATTACTTATTATGTAAAAGTGTGATCTGAAAATATGTTCCCATGAATATTTTTGGATCAAAACGTTATGGAAAAGTGTGATATTGTTTTTTAAAAAAGCTTATCAACTTCTTTATGGGTGAAAACAATTTAGGAATCATAGTATTTTAAAGCATTATTCATTTTAGAGCAAATATTATCCTCTTAAAGGTTGTCTTGCTAATTAGCATCTTGTTTACAAGGGCACCAGTTTCCTGGACGATGACAAATGTTTCTTCCGTTTGCCTACCCCAATATTCCTATGTGGAGCAGACTTATTTGGACTATCCAACTGTTTATTTATACAAATGTCTTCTCAGATATGCCCTGCTGTGGAGGTTGTCCACTCATAGCTGCAGTATAATGAGTCTGCATAGAGATACTTCATTTGAAAAGTCAGAAATCTGTAGACCAAAAAAATCCCATGGTTCTAAATCCTTAGTAAGATTCCTAAGTTTGTATTCCTGCAGGGAATTTCAACTTGGAAAAAATAATGTACTGAAAAGTTCTATATTACTGGATTTACAGAGAGAACTGAACTACTCATTAAAGTTACATGAATGGGATTTTTGTTTTGTTTAAAAGCAACCAAATAACCCTCTAAAAATCGTGAACTCCCCACCAATGTCATTTGTCTCAGTATATTCTTGTTTATGTTATCCTTCACCTAGCCTTACTAATATTTTTGTTCAAGGTTTAAATGAAAAAATACCTTTCCAAAACAAAACATCAACTAGTTTAGTTTTGAAAGTATCAAAAACCACTTTTTAACTAAACATCCCCTTTGGTTTTTTTCTTTTGTCAATGCTGACACAATTTACAAATAGTTTGCTTCCCCCCAGAGTTCCATTCTTCATTCACAATCTTTTATCTGCTCTGCTACATGCTGACACCTTTATAAGCTGTGTCCCTAAAGTGAGAAGGTCAAAGTACACCACTGTTTTCTAAGTGGCTTCTCTGCTGGGTGCACAGCTAAGACCTGTCCATTCCAGAGGCTGGTGGCAGTATGAAAATGTAATCCTATAAATGCTCAAATAGCTGAAAGCACATGAACAGGCAAGTAAGCGGTTATACTTTGCGCTGTCACACTCTACTGTCTTGTTTTTTAAGATGGTCTGAGGAAAAGAAATAGAAGCTGCAACTCTAGGATGAAAATGAACTGTGTCCTTGCAGGTATGTGAGATTTTGGCTGCCTGATGTAAGAGCAGCCCTTGCAAGCCCTTCTGTTGTGCTGCCACCTCGTGACGCTCAGGGAGGATGGTGCCAACACAAAAGATGCTCGGAATTAAGACTGCCCATGTTACTGCTGAGAACCACAAAGCAAGTAATGTTCTCTGGAGCTCAGATAGAGGCTAAAAGGCTGTAAGGTACAGTTTCCTATTTAAGATCTATATGGACAAAATAGGCCTGTGGAAAGGGGAGAGCTCTGAATATCTCTGGTGGGAATGCCTGTATTGGGCAAAGGCTGGCTGTCCGAATTTTTCATCTTTATTCTCATCTCATTTGAGAAAAAAAAAAAGAAATAAAAATAGAAAATATAAGTTTAGTGGAAATGAAAAAGGATAAGACATTAAATAGAAATAAAAATACCACCAGAGCCTGGCCTATCTCACTAAGTGTTTAGTCATACACTTGTCATCTGTGCATTTCAGATGTCTGTTAAGATGGATCCCCCCTCTGAGCTATTCTTCTACTTGTGCTGAATAAGGTACAAGCCATGTGCCTGATTTTGACTTTTTTTTTTAGTAACTCTCTCAATGTTCTGGTCACAGGTTCTGGTACTATTTTTTTGCTACATGGTTGGATGAAGGGGGCAAACCTTGCAGGTTACATTCCGAATGCATATAAGTCCCAGACTTTGACAAGGTATGTTTCTGCTTCCTTCAAGTTAGAGGTATCTGTATTGTGACTG
Source organism: Pseudorectes ferrugineus (assembly GCA_008033365.1). Lineage (NCBI taxonomy): Eukaryota > Metazoa > Chordata > Aves > Passeriformes > Pseudorectes > Pseudorectes ferrugineus. The sequence continues at coordinate 16,652 of QWTY01002810.1, forward strand.
ATGTACTGAGATACAAAACAATTATTTAAGTTTCACCTTATGACTGGTGTCTGTTTTTTAGACAGCTTAACAGCTCTTGTCACTGAATCAGCGTTTGTAGACCTCCATGTGAAGCCTGCAGTTCACATTTCCCTGCTTACAGCCAGGCAATTCTTGAAGGCAGTGACAGTTGTAGAGACCCTGTGTCTGAACTGGCATCCTAATGTGCAGCCTTGCAGAAGGAATTTGCTGGTTTTTCAGATCTGAGCCACTGCTCTGCAGCCCTGCAGTGGCACAGCAGCAAAAGGGACTCCCATCTGACACAGAGCTGCTGAGGTGCCTGTTGCACTTCCCTCTTGTGGTGAGCCCCTCTGCAAGGTAAGGACTGCACTCTTTTACCAGTTCCTCCTTTACTCCATGTGGTAGCTGCCTCTGGTGAGAATGTGCAAGCTCTGCTTTCAAGTTCTGCTGAATGCTCTGAGCTCCAAATGATCACACAGCCAGTGACTAGTTCCTTCTTGCTCTAATTTGCCCACTTAACAAAGTATTTTCTACTTGTGCAGTGCTCAGGTTTAATTTCAGGACTAAAATTACCTCTCTGATGAGCAGCAGCAATCTTGTGTATCCTTATTGGTCCAGTTCCTAGAGCAAAAGCAAACACTAATGTAGAATCTGGCTATAAATCAAGTAGAGATTAAGGAGATTTTTTTTCTTATTATTTACCAGCCTAGAACACTGTCGTTTGAACACCCTAAAAGCAATCCTTTCCTAGGGAAAAAAAACAAAACCACAGTCCCCAGGGAAGATACTCAGCTTAAAGAATTGCTTTTTTAAATCAGAGCATACCAGATAGCAAAACCACTGTTTTCATCTCCATTCCTTTCGTCCAGGATTTTGTATGACATGGCAAACCAAATACAATTGGAGTACTAGTTCTGTAAATAAAGAATCGAAGAAAAGGGAAGATACATGAGTCTAGTTCAGAGAGCTAGAATATCTGTAGAAAAAACAGGCTTATCCATGAATAGGGTGTGACAGCTCATTAAGCCTGCCTTATTAGGCATTTGAAGGTACCTGAGCAGTTGTGACTGTGGAAGAGCCGCCTTCCTGGATACGTGCAGGGTCTCCCTGGGAGCACAGCTTATTGAAGAACAAGGTCACAAGAGCTGGAGTTTGTCAATAGACTTGGGAGCGGCAAAAAAACCAAAAAGCCAAACCAACTAAAAAAAAAAAAAAAAAAAAAAAATTTAGCAGAGGACATATCAGTGCTGGAAAAATGTCTGCTCTCACACTTGTGTTGGAAGACTCTTGTTTAATTTGTTTAGCCTGAACTTCAGGCTCCCTATTTCCTCTAAGATGACTATGAGTGTTGCTGTAGGCTGTGCAAGCTACACAACATCCTTGCAGAAAGCAAAGGGGGTGCAAAACAGGAACTAGGACACATTTCTGAAACTTAAGAAAGTGATATTATATGCGGAGATTTTGATGATTCTTCCACAGAGAGAATAAGAGTAAATCTTACAAGAAATCAGCTCTTGGTCAGTATGTGTTTTGTAATTACATCTTGTGCTTTTGTCTGCAGCTGTCTGTGAGTGCAGCTTTCTAATAAGCACTATGTGTTAAAGTCTAACTTTGCTTTGCAAATATTGTCTAAAAAAATCCTGTGCATCCTGAGAACATCTGTGTCATGATCTTTTAATTCAACAACTTTTGAGTTGATATGAAAACAATGAATTCCTGTGTATCCTGTAGTGGAGAGTTAATCTGAAGTACAGGAGGGGGCATGTCATGGCTATGCCAATTACATTTTTTGCACCAGCCTTTCAACTTCCTCAATCTCAGTAGACTAACATGGGTTCTAGTGTGGAGATCATGTGTTCAGTCAAGTTGCCTTAAAATTTTCCTGCACAACATTTTTTAGTCAGTAGGTGATGTTTAATCAAAATAGCAGCTTCCCAGAGTTTTTCTTATTTTATACTTTTTTTTCTTCTAGGGAAAAAACATTCTATTTATTTGGTTGTTTGGGTCTGACAATTTCAAACAAAAATGTTTTCACTTTTGTTACATACCCATTTTCAAATGAGGCTTCTTTTTTCTTGTGTTTTTAAATGTTGATGTTATTTTACTGATTCTGGAATAATTTTGGTATTTATTTATGTACAGAATTTTTAAAAAGTGTAGCTTAAAATTATTCAGTGTACTTCTGCAGTTATATCATCTGACTAATTTTAACAGAGGCAAAAAAAATGACCAAAGGGCGAAACTCTCAAGCAGCAGATTTACATGTGCTGCATAAGGGTTTGTAGGAAACTACCTCAGGATTGCACAGATTTCGAAAGACTGAAAACCACTGTTGCAGCCCAACATGTAAGATGCAGGCTATTGGATACACTTCTGTTGGTTCCTGCTTACACAAAAACACTGAAAAAAAATTCATTTTGATTTACGGATTTGCGTGGATGGAGGGAATTTGTTTCCAATTAAATATTTTGAAATAGAAAAATTCAAGTGACAAATTATCCTTACTACATAACATTGCTACTGCTGATGAAAGCTGCCGGCTGAGTGCCAGGAGGCACAGAGGACCAGCTGCAGAGCCCCTGACCTTGCTCAGGTGGAAACACTGGGGAAGAAAATGGATCACTTTTCTGAGACAAGTTAGGAGCTTGACTGCAGGACCAAGGCTGCAAACTGCCCTGTCCTTTTATACCCCACAGTCATGGTGCCAGAGTAGAGTGGGATGTCTGGGCTTCCCGATCCAGACTGAGAGTGCTCCGGTGCAAGGGATGCTAGCAGGCAGGAAATATTCTACTGTATACAGGATACACTGTATGTCTACCAGCTACCTCTCATGGTTTCATCATCACGAGCTGCATTTAATTGAAAGCTGAAGTGTAGTTACCTGTGCAGGTGCACAAACACATGAGTTACCTGGCAATCTGCACAGTGTGGCCATGCTTTGGCACACGTCACTGCCTTTCACTCAGAGGTGGTGGTGCTGCCCAAGGGCGTGAAGGGCCCTGGCTCAGCCTGGCAGCACCAACAGCAGCTGTCTTTACCTTCTCGCCTCCCCAGGGCTTTGACCTCTGGAGAAGACCCAGCCAAGGAGGTGGGGTGGCCTCTGTACACCTGCTGCCCTGTGTGTGTGCCTTAGGGAGAGGAGCTGAGCTGCTCAGGCCCACAGTCCTGCGGCTTCTCTGTAGCCTGCTGCTTTTTGCTTCTTTGGGAGGATGTGCTGAAGGAGCTGAACGCCTCCTTCATTGCAAATTTCAAGGTTTGCTGAGAAAAATGATGAGTGAAAATGATGGTTAAGCAGATGGTTTAAATTTCTGCGTCGCCTTTCTCTGCGGTTTCTCTGTCAGCTTCTGTTCTGCCACTGAAAAGAGGGGAGGAAAATGAAACACAGCCGCTTCCCTAAAGAAATGAAAAATGATTCTATGAATATTTTTTAATCAACTTTCTTTTTATCAAGAAAAGATGATGGATTTTAGCAAGAAAGGCAAAGAGTTGGAAAAAAGCCTTCAGCTAATTCAACTTTTGGACACCGAAATGTTGAAAGGAACACGTGTTTAACTGGCTTTTCTCTCTAGATTGAAGGTTATAAATGTGCGGCACAAAAATTTATTGTCTCAGCAAATTCAGCTGAATTTTATTTTCTATGTCTACAAGGAGACAAACCTGCTGAAGGGAGAAATACAGGCTTTTCAGCAAAGCCCCATCCCATCTGGGTTTGCAGTTGGGCTGAACTCTGAGCCCGTTGGGCTGAACTCTGAGCCCCTTGGGCAATGGCAACTGCATGGCAGTAGCCAGAGGATGTGTCTGCTCTCGCTGTAGCCAGTCAGCCATTTGGTGAACGTAATGCAACTGAAACATACTGAAACATACTGAAACATACCGCAAGTTGTGTTTTTGGGGAAACCTGCATTCACTGGCCTCCAGCCTCAGGCTGAAGAAGTACTGTGATTCTTGGCATTCTGAACCACTAAGATACATTTGTGTGGCTGGTATCATAAATGTAGAGGCATGAATCTGGTTTTTTTCCACTTTTGTGTGGAGATTGGAGTGGCAAAGAAGAGAGAAGTTTGACAAGAATCAGCATGAGGTGTTGTGATAAGGAATGACATGGAGTCCCCAGGCAGGTGCAAAGGAGAGATCCTTTATTGCAAAAACCCGGCCTTTTTAAGCAGTTAGCCGGTTATCTGCTTACATAGTTTTAAGGCACAACAAACATAATTCAACCAACCACCATACACCACGATGTGAGCACGCGGCAGTCACGCAGCATGTTTTTCTACCCCTGATTCAGCTGTATCCCTTTCCCAGTCCTCTTCTACTTAGCCACAGTAACAGGCCTGAGTCATGATTTTACAAGGCCTTCCCTTTATAGAGCTTTACTTATCAGTAACTATGAGGGACACTATTTGATGCTGTGAGACAGGTGGACCTTGTAGTTATAGTTATCTCTAGATCCTTGCCTCAGAAAGCCAGCTGTATGTCTGTCTCAGGCAGGACACCATCTCCACCAGGTCATGCATGATCTACATCACAGTGCTGCCCTATCAGATGGCAGTTTCCAGCTGGTGTTGGTAGAGCTGGCTCCTGAGACCAGGAGATTTAGTGCTCTTTCTGGATATCTCAGACAACATGAAGGTTCCTTTGAACTAGGTGCCCTGTCATAGATGCAAATGCAAGTATGTGGGAAACGTCTTTTTTTTTTTTTGTTCCCCGAGACTAGGGGGAAGAGGACAAAGAAGGATTTTTCTTCCTGTTTTTGTAGGTGGAGGCACAGTGTAAAGGGGGTTTTAGTGTAAACAGCCCAGACTGACAAAGGGTGTTGTGGCACTGTTTCTTACTATGTTAACTGCATGCTTGTCTTTACCTCTCCAGTTATTTTTACTACAGATAATTTGGCTGCATCTGTTTTGCTCCAGTGAAGCAGAGATTAAGTGGGTGGGCGTGTTGAAACTGGGCTTCCAGATTTATCAGCAGTTAGTGAAGAATGAAAAAGAGAAATGGTGCTTCCTCTGCTGTGACTCTCTGAACAGCTGTGTGTCTGCTCGAGTCCTGACATCATCTAGTGAGGAGGTACTACTGGATTGGGAAGATCCCTGGGAAATAAACCTCTGATCAAACAGCATGGAGGGCTGCTGCAAATGACCTTTTGGGCTTTTAAAGTGGCAGTAAAAGGGTGGAAATGGAGCACATTTAGGCTTGGTTCTGAGTTAGGAAGTCGAAGCCAGTGATATTCTCTCTGAGTTGGTATTAATATTCTTTTCTGGGTCTCCGTGCTTCTGCCATTCTTCTCACCAGTGCGGGTTCGGCTAGATTGCAGCTGGAAGTGTATCAGCTGATACGTGAATGGCCTACGGCAGGAAAGTAGTGGATGTGTTGGCACAGGGTTTCACAGGCTGTGTGAGCTTGCTCAGCCTGTGCTGAGAGCTGCCAGAGGCCCCACAGCCACACCAGTGCAGCACTGAGCTGTGAGTGGTTCTGGAACTCACTGAAGTGGCCAATGCAACATTCGCTGGAGCTGCCCTGAGTGTGCATAGCTCAGTGTGACCTTGCATCTTCTAGGGAAAGACCCTGTAAATTATACTTAGTTTAGCTAATGCTTTCCAAAATCTGGTCAGTTTAGAGGCTACTGTATGCATAGATTGGAGCAGAGTATTTTCCTTGGGATCTAAGGTATATTTCTGTTTGCAGCAAAGCTACAGTTCTTCTTAAATCCTGGTATAATGTGTAAAGGGATGAACTAAGCCCATGATTTTGCTGCTGCCTGTATTTCAATACAATGCATTTCCACTGTAAGGAATGAGAACAGTCCTCTGTGTGCCAGGAACACCACTGCATCAAGAGAGGTCTCTGTGGTGTATAGACAATTGCTGTCCTGTCTTATGACTTATTGGGAGTCTTCAGCCTGGATTAGCTGTGCTTTATCCAGCAAAGTTGCAGCTTAGTTGGAAGAGAAAGTTGGTTAGTTTTCCTTCTGGATGCTTTTTCAAGCATTTGAGTAAAGCAGATGTTAACAGAAAAAGGCTTTAACCACCTAGGTTAGAGTCCCCTCAGGTTTCAGTCACTGTAAGGCCATGATCCCATTGATTCTCAAGGTTGCCATAAAATTGCTGGGGAGAAGCAGTTGGAAACACTTGAATTTCCTGTGTAAAAATGTTTAAACTCCACTTCCCCTTAACAAACATTATAAAACCTTTCAGATGTGTTGTTAGGGAGAACAAAAAAGCAACTAGACAATCGAGAAGTAATCTTCCCTCAAGCCCATAGCTAATCAAGGTTCATTTATGTTGTCAGTGAGCTTATAGTGCTTATTTGCCTCTTGATCTGCATAGCTGCCTTGACCATTTTAGTAGAGAGGTCAGGGACGCAGCATTCCCCTCACCATTCAAATGTATTTATTTTAAGGGTGCGGCATTTGAGGAAGGACTACAACTGTTGCCTGACTTTGGCCATAGATTGTTGCACAGAGAGCATGAGATTTGTGGTGCTGTATTCCTGTAGCAGTTTTGTAAACCTTTAATTTAAAACCAAAGTGAAATAAATCCCGCTCCCCTTCCCCCTTGCGAATATGGTACAGAGAGGGAAATACCTGGTTACTCTTGACGCAGGGAGAAGAATGCTGTGCCTTCCAGGTTTGTGTGTTAGCTGAGCTGTTCTAAATTGTGTTGGGAGCTTGATGGGTCCTGAGCTGTGGTTCATCTGCTTTTCACTTCTGCTTTCCTCAGGAAGTAAGTGCAGCAGCTAATCAGGTGATTCACAGTGGAAAGTTTAAAGAGCAGAGTGGGAGCTACTGCATACACCAACATGCCTAGTAGGACAGAAGCAGCAACACTCATTTCTCTTGATATGGTTATTGACTGCAACAGGAACTGCCAAATCTAGGAGCCCAGGTATGTTATGAGATTTTCTGTGAAAGCAGATGGAACAGACTGTTAAATGCTGAAGGAACCTGCAATATTGGTTGCAACTGGTGTGTGATGATAGGATTACTTTCAGTTAGTGAAGGTTTCAGTCAAAGTTCACCCTAAACTGCAGTACAAAGACAGCTTTCCTTAGGAAGTAGTGGAATCCCTGTATTTAGCATTTACAATTATGAGCTGTCATAACTGTGTTCATTAAACAGTCATCTTGGCTGCCAATGAAAGGAAGGGAATATAAAGGAGTATCCCACTGGATTTTTGGGATGATCTGAGCTGTGTGTTTCTGATAGTCCACAGAATCCTGGTATTTAATAGTCAATAAAAGTATATTAGGATAAAGAATACTTAAAGCAGATAGTCCTAGAACTAGGGGTCTGATATTTAGTCTAGTATATCTCTTGTTATCCAAACAGTTGAAGTAAATAAGGAGGCCAATTGTAATCTTTATTTTATGTTCATGTACTTTTGGAGATTAAAGATTTGCATGTACACTCAACTAGCATTTTTTAAAGATACTTACTGTAAAAAGTGGACCAAGTTTGCCCTGAATTTTGGTATGAAACTTGATTCTCTTTTGGTCTTGGTGCAAACTGGGATTTTTACCTGAATGGGATCCTTCTATGGACTGCTGAGGGGGGTAATCACGGATAAATATAATTAAAATGTCATTAAAAAATCATGTTTGTTCAACTAGTAAGCTGTTAGTAACAGTATTGTGCTGGTCTTTCTGCCAGTTTTGGTCAGGCCTTTTTTCCCTTCTGTCTTTTCAGTCTGGAAAGATGTAGCCATATTGCAGTGTGATTTCACACAAGCTTTATTTAGAAAAAAAGGGAAAATACATGATTAAGTTCCATTTTCTCTCTGTAACCTGACACTACTTTCTGAATGATAGTATCAGATTTATTTGATAAATTTTCACTTTTAAGTCTTTTAAAATATTTATTATTTAGAGTTTACTTTTTGTATCATTGTGATACTTATCAAAAAGTATCTTACCAAACTTAATCAGGAATCAAACAAAAAACTTATCAGAACTGAAATAAGCTTACACTAAGGATCAGAACAAGTGGTGGAGTGTAGAAGAGAGACAACATATAAGGCCTGTTCAAAATATCTAAGTTATCCTTAATACCAAAGATATTTGAATGCTGATTTTGTGGTTGGTCTAGAAGAATAATTGTCCTCCAAGATGAATAGAAAATTGAAAGGATTTAAAAGTCCTAATCAAATTGTAAATGCAAGAAAAGGCTACTAGAAGTAATATTGAAAGCATATAGTGCAAGTGGAGTCAAGAGACTAATATTGGAGGACTGATATTTAGTCTAATATGTCTTTTGTAGTCTAGATAATCGGAGTAAATAATGAGGAATATCATAATCCTCATTTTGCTTTCATGTATTTCCGGAGATTGAGTTCCACGTACACTTTAAATATCTTACATAGCCTGTTACAATTCGATCTTCACTAATGAAGTTGTTTGTATCTGGTTGTAAGAGTTTCTGTGGAGATGAGAAGCACTCTTTCATTACATGGATTCATAGAGTGAACACTTTTTGAGAGGCTATCCCTGCTTGCTTTGGCTGTGCCACCAAAAAGAAAGGCCTTCTCAGTCAAGTATAAATAGAAAGAGGGAAAACTGGTTAACACATTTGTAGGCCCATGCAGTGCAGCTCAGGGCGTTGACCTTCTTCTGAGGCCAGTGTAAGCATTTCATTTCACCTCTCCATTATTTAGTGTCACCATTTGTAGAATGCCTCTGTAAAGAACTTTGGGGTTCTCTATGCAGAAGACCAATGTGAATGTAGGCACTGGAGTGAGTTACTTGTTAGCACTGATTTAGGCTCAGCAGAGTAGCTTCCAACGTCACATCTCCTTGAGGAAGAGAATGGCTTTGCTATTTGGGATACAAGTTGAGCCTCACTGAAAATGTAACTGAACTATGCTCACCAAAGCCCCTAGAACAGCACCCAGGCTTTCTCAACCAACACACAGCTTCAGGATGACTCAAGTGGGTCAAAATCCCACACCAGAGTTAAGTATAACCTATGACAAATGTAACTCCCACACAGTCATGAGGAACAGAGTCTTCCTGTTTACTCTGTGCAGTCATCACACTTTTTCTTCTCATAGGGCTTGATAATTAAGGAAAACAATAGCAGCAAAACACAAAATGTTGTTGAGATACGAAATTCTAGACTGACTGTTCCTTGAGGACTGATCAAAATTATATAGGCCTCCATCTCCTATCAAAGGACAGAGCATGGGCTGTGGTAAAATAAGTTAGCCTGTGGTGTAGTGTGAAGGACCAGCATTTGCATCTAAGCACAGGTGTCTGCTGGGACCATCATCTTGCTGCAGGTGGTGTGGTGCAGAGTGACAAGGTAAATGCCATGCCCTTCATCTCTGTGGTAGGGAGCTGCTGTGGGAGTGTGGAAATAAAACTGATTCATCCGGCATGGAGTGGGCAGAATGCAAGCAGTAAGCTAGCTGTGTAACTGATGGATGACGAACGAAGAGAATCCCAAATGCAGTTTTAGTGTTGGCTCATAATTCTAAACCAAGCTCATAATACTGTCTTTTAAAGTTTATTTTGATGTATGTATGTATGTATGGGTAGTGCAGATCTGACTCAGTTTTTTAGGTATGTTTGCTTTTTTGGCATTTCTATTGAAGTGGTTGAATGGCAAAGCGACACTGTAGAGAAAGAACCTATTTCCTAGAAATGAAGGTAGATTGGTGTTTTTCTTTGAGGGGTAATGATTTGTTAAAGACTCTTCTGGGCTCTTAGAAAACGATATATTTTTTAAGTAAAGTGAGCTACATTCATCTTGGTGACATATCCCATCTACTCACCCACACTGTCATAATTTGTCCTGTCGTAGACTCAGGAGTAGTCAGACAATGACCTAGACTCCAATAAGCATACGGATGACTTTGATGGAAACTGGGGAAACCTGATCTCCGTTGGTGTAAGTGTTGTCATGATGTAGGCTTGGCATAGCAGGGTGAGCTCACAGAAGACTGTGGCAAAGAAGTAGGGCTGAGTGACCCCACAGAACACTATGGATGAAAACAGGGCTGTAAAGTAGATGAGAGGACTTGGGGTTGAGATAAGGGTACCAGAAGGATTCTTTTATGTGTACTGCAAGATGGACCCATTTTAAATTGGAAGGAAATGAGACTGCCAGAAGCACCATGCTCCTTCATTGGGGCATATCCACTTCAGTTTACAGGATCAGCAAAACAAGCAATTTTATTCTGAAAACACCTGTTGTACAGAGCTGTATGTCTGCCACAAAGAAGAACTGAATGTTGCTGCCTCTTTGGGCCAGCACAGCCCTGTGAGGAATCCTTGGCTTTTCCACACAGCTACTATTCCAGAGAGGGCTTCAGCCCCACTCTAGGTGGGGAATGTATCAGTGATGTGCAGATCCATACTCAGTGAAATGTGTAACCTGGCTCTTGGCTAGTGCTCTTCTGTTGCAGATCTGCTGATGGTAATAGTTAAAACTTGTTTTATAGTTGGATGACGGAAGTACAAGGGAGAGGATCTGGCTCAGTGGCAAAGCTGGGGCTGGAATCCAGATTTGCTGTGTGGTTTACTGGCTTGTTCTGCCAAAGCCCAGATGAGTTGCGAAGCACATGCATGTGTCTCATGGAAGAGAGCTTTTTCATGCAATTGCAGTGTGGTATTGTTCTTGTCCAGGAGCAGGGTGCTTTGCCATTAAACTCTAACTCCGACAGTTAAAACTCTCAGTGTCTAATTTCTTGGGAGAGTTGACTGGTAAGAGCTGTAAATAACAGTATATTTGTCTGGTCTCATCTCAGCATGGACAAAGCAGCTGAACTCGTGTGGCAGCTGGAGGATTCACCTGACAAAGCAGGACAGCAAGAGCAGAGCCCCGATGATGGAGAGACAGCAGAAGTGCTGGAGCAGCCTGTACACAGCAAGGATGAGCTACCCCAGAGCCATGCCCTTCAGTGGGAGAATCTAGGCAAACAGTTTGTAGAATATGAGCAAGTGGCTCCATTTCTCATCCCAGAGGATCAACAAAGAAGGCTGCTGGAATTTCTTCCCCTCTTCTTACAGGTTTGTTCTCTTTGTTGCCTTTGGTGCAGATGCTAATTTGAGTTTCTCTTGCCCTATCCATTCTGTGGTCACCCAAACAGCCAGTGTAGTTAATTGAAGCAGGATCCTTTTAGGTGATAAATTATTTTACTCCATTGGGAGCCTGGAGAAGCAGTTTTTTGTCCTCCTTTCATCTACCTAACCTGCTAAGTTAACATGAAAAAGTACATGGGGGAGCACTGCTTCACTTTCCTGAGTGGCTAAATTCTATTTTTGAAATCAAGGAGTGAGACAGGCATGTTACAAAATGAGTACCCTGTGAAGAGGTCACTTCATGTCTGCCTCATCTATGTTATTACTTAGTGGGGGCTGAGCACAGTTTCAGTCTGGGAAAATGTGGTTGTGGCATGCAGCCAGTTAGGGGAAATGCAGGTGTACAGCCTTAAGATGGAATTTTGGGGTTAATGAAAATACTGATGTCTAATTTTAGTGCTTGAGAGAGGAGTTGGGTGAGAGATGAGGAAACCATGGAGTGAGAAGAGGAAGGTCATATCGTGGGTGAGGGACACAGTTGAGAACTAGAACATTTTAGTTAGCAGCCTGCCCTACAGCTGCCATCAGCCAACAATTCTGAGATGAACATATTGAAAGGTGAAACTAGAAGAGCTTTGTAATGAATAGGAGCCTTATGGGTTGGTTTTCTTTGTTAGAATCTGTGGAATATACAGGAAACTGTTTGAGTGGACCACACAGAGACAGAATGGCAGAGCGTATGCTGAGTGAAGCAGAACATCTGACTTATCTTTAAATGTACTGTGGTGATGTACTAGTACAGAAGAATAGCTTTTCTCTTGGATTACCTTGGGTATTGAATCTGCATTTTTACACTCTCACTGTGCCTTTCAGAAAGAAAATAAAAACACCTCTTTGGTGAAACCATATTTTAATGATGGCATATTTCAGGTGTCTGCATTTGTGAGTTCTTAGTGCTCTTGAGTGACTGAACTCAGATCTGTCTGTTCCCTACCTAGCTGAGTTAGATTTCTAAAATAGAAGCCAGTAGGTAGGTGAGGGGAAAAAAAATAATGTATGGTCACTGCTTATATGGAAGCACTGTGAGACATAGAAGGGGATACTCTGCATTTTGAATTGAGTGTGTAGGAAAATCAGTGTACTCAGGGCTGTGAAATCTTTGGTATCCGTGACCATAAAGCAGGAATAACTTCCAGATAGTCATAAACATTTCACTCAGCTGGATGCAGCATGAACCTTTGAAGCTTGTAAGTCCTGGTGCACAGTGAAATCAATGTAGATGCTTGTGTCAATGAACAGCACTGAAACTGATGCAAACAATTGAGTTGTGGGTAGGATCTGGAAGTGCCTATGATGAAGAGTTTGCTGTGGTTCAGTACAAGCTTGCCCTGGTCCAAGGTTCCACAAAATGAGTGGAAGGATCTGAAAAGACAGTGAGTGTATAGCCTGGAGTCTCAGAAGTGGCCTTCTCATTAAATCTAAATGGTCCTACAGATATTTTATGTGTACTGAACAAAGCTTTCACTTTTCACCACTTCCTCTCAACTTCTGGGTTTGTTTGCATAGAAGAGTGTCCCTCCCAAACCAAAGGCTATATTTGAACAGAAGAACTGTTGCTCTCTGTATGAGCCTGTCACTGGAAGCAAATCTCTCTCTCTTTGCAAATGGCACTATGTGTGCTGTGGTGGAGTTTTCTGTCTTGGGAGCTCACCACTGCTTTATCAGGTCACCAAATTGCTGGCTTTGCAAAGGCGTAGCATTCCTTTCTCAGCCTCCAAAGAATACATGTCAAAGTCAGATAGGGGCTGATAATCTGACAGTTTTCCGTAGAGGAGCACCTCCTTTTTCCATGGATCTGCTTTTAAAATGGCATGCTGAAAATTTCACGGTTGGCTTTTGTTTTTTTCTGAGACAGCACCCCAACAAGTTACAACCATTTTGTTTGGAGTGAGAGCCATCTATTCTCCTTTTTTTTTTTTTTTTCTTTTTTCCCTAGAGCTGTTTTCAGATCTCTTGTCTTCTTTCCTGACATGGTTTAACCTCAGCCAGCAACCAAGTACCACACAGCCACTCACTGACCCCCACATCAGTGAGACTGGGGAGAAAATCATAAGGGTAAAAGAGAACACCTTCACTCCAAACATCCCCCACTTCTTTCCTCCTTCCCCCCACTCTATGTACTGAGGGTGATGCCATCTGGTCTGGAATATCCCTTTGGTCAGTTGGGGTCACCTGTCCTGGCTGTGTCTCCCCCCAGCCTCCTCACCAGCATGGCAGCACTAAAAGGCCTTGGCTCTGTGTAAGCCCTGCTCAGCAATGACAACAACATCTCTGTATTATCAACCCTGTG
>QWTY01002810.1:30081-46086 GCA_008033365.1 Pseudorectes ferrugineus
GCCACTGTGAAGAAAATTAACTCTTCCCCAGCTGAAACCAGCACACTTCCTCTCGAAGGTCCATTGAAAATATACATCCTTAATGCTTCTAGGGTATTAATTCATCCCAAGGAATAAACTTTGCTATAGAAGATAGTCTCTCTAAACTGCTTCCTCCTGTTTTTGTAAATGTATTGCAGGCTTCACGAGAAATTCTTCTGTTGAGGTTTTCCTGCCTCAAATTTACAATTAAACTGAAATTCGAAGATCTCAAAGTTTCTGAGTTCTATTGCAGTTTTAGTTTTTGAATACCATGTAGTGAGCATGAAGTAAAGAAGTCGTGTTGAGATGAGATTATATACAACATCTTTAGATTTACTGATCATTAACTAAGTATGAAAAGCAAGAATGCCTTTAATGTGGTGATAATTTTTTGGAATGAAACTTTCAAAGGACTGAGAAAGTTGTTACTGAGCAAGGGTGAGACAAGTTACAAAATCTAGAAGTCTTAGGAATTAAAAATTGGACAGCAAAGCAGTAAATTCTCACATGTCATGATAAATAAGCAAATAAATTTTAGTACCAGTACTTTCAGGTCGAAGGACAGTTGTTCCCAGGAGGCAAGATGAGTATTGCTGAGGGACTGGCAATGTTGTATATATGCATATCCATGGTGAGTTTCCTTTCCGTAGGACTGAACTTCACAAGCCTTAGTGTTGTAGAAACTGATTTCCTGAATTGCAGTAAAGCTTGCAAAAAGGGGATTTTGAATTCTCAAGGGAAACTCTGCTACAGAATATATTCATAATGGAGAAATGAATTTTTCATTAGCTTAACACTTGATTTTGTGCCTTAAGAGTGAGATTCTTCCCCTCCACTTTTCTTAGATATGCTACTGCAGCTTTGCACTGCTTTGTAGGCATTTAGGTCCAGAAGCGTGACTAGAGAGAGCATTTTGGCTTTGCATCATTGATTTAAGAGTACATTGTGGAGGATCTGGCCCTTAGCTTTTAGTCATCATGTCCTTCCCCATATGCCTTTTACTCCCTTCATATGCCAGCCTTCTGCTGGCTTGGGGAAACACATCTCAGTTTGAGTTTGAGTTGTACATGTTGCGAAGTTCTTACAGAAACTACCTAATTTCCTCCTGTTTAACAATGGACTCTGTGTGAGTCCTCTCCCTGCTTGGAAGATTTTTCTCTTGCTTTTCCTTCCCTGTTTTGATCGTGCAGATGCCAGTGCACCCCTGCCTTTTTGTTTTAGAGTGCTTTAGTTCTTACTCAGTTGGCTGGAGAGGGGGGTCACCAAGCAGGAGACACCTGGGATGCGGAGGCTCATTACTCAGTGATACTCCTTGACGTAGAAGGAAAAGGTGTGGGAGGGAAATGGCAGCCATCTGCTCGTGATTCAGGCCTGGGCTGGGAGTCATTTTAATGTGCCTTCTGTGTCTTCCCTCTTGGTGCCTCAGAAAGTATCAGAACGTTCTCTTACATGGCTGGCTTTTGAGCTAGCATCTCTCCAAGAACCATGGAATAGGAAGGGCAGATGGTAACAGCAGACACAGGGAACTTGTGGCAGAATCTTAAACATGTAGAAACAGGTTAAAGAGGAAGAAAGAAAATCAGATTACATTGATACCATATTATTTGAGTTTCCCCTGAAGGCAGACATTCTGCAATGTAGTAGGTTGATATGCTTCCAGACATAGATCTTCCATTGGCTCAGACATGAATATGAAATTAATGAGGTCTGTTCCTAAAGGACAGTGTATTCTAAAGATTCGTGTCTGACTCTCAGGAAGAGCACTGACAAAATCAAATCAGAACATTAGTGGCCTGCTTTGTAGGGAGACGGACTAGTAGCATTGCTATGAACATTTGATTACTGGTCTCTGCTGCGTATGGTCTGAACTTCTAAAATTTATCCTGCTCTTTCTGCTAGCAGAAGAGTGAATATAGCAAGGCCTTTCTGAAGTGTTAAGAGGATGTTCCTCTTGGAGGAAAAGGGGCAGAAATCTGTCACTGCCTTCTTCTGAAAAAGGGCATAGCTTAACGACAAACATTGTATATTCTTAAGTGGCTGTGGGTTTCCTGTCATTGTGTTTGCCCAGCTTGCTTCTGTCCCTTACAGATCTTCCCTCCCTTCTGCACCAGAGGTGGAGGAATTGGTGGATCTTGCTTCTGCAACTGAGTGTCTCTGAGAGTAACTTATGGTCAAAATCTGAAAAAAATAGTTTGCTTTTAATATTATTGGATGAAAATTAATAACAGGCACACTGTGCAATTGCATTTCACTCTTGTAGCACTGAAAGAAGAGTTGGGTGCATTTTGCTTATTGACTGCAGTAAAACGCAGTAAAAACTAGGTGCTTTCCTGATTACTGAGAGATGACTGACACTTTGTCCACAGGCTGCCATCTGTGATGAAAGGAAAGAAATTGAAAGCAATGGTAGGGAAGGAAATAATATTTGTGGAGGATCTTCATTTACAAAGAATTGCACTGATTTCTTGGCAGAAAGTATTATGGGGTGTCTGATCCAATTTTTTTAAGGAAAACATATGTCATTTTTCTTCCTTTCATCATTGGGGCTTACAGCATGATTTTTCAGAGCTTCTAAAAGGAGGAAACTTCTGTAAAGAAAATTTTTTAATGTTGCTGAGGACAGAGGTGTCTCAGACTGGTCTTTCGAGGTGAATGCTGAACTATTGCTAATACATAAATGTGTGTATCATCAGATGTTTTATATAAAAGAATTTGCACCTGATTCTTGGAGGCCAGTTGGGTGCAATAGTATTAGTCTGCTGGAATATTTTCTTTATTGCTCTTTAATTTTTTTCCCCTAAAGGGAGGGCTAAGAAACATTTAAGAGGGGTTTGTTTGTCATACTCAGGGAACCAACAAGTCTCACTGTTTTTTATCTAATAAGTTTTGCACTTAATTGCTTGTCCATTCTTGAACAAGTGAGTTATAATTATTTATAAATTGTTATAGTATATATATAGTTATATTATTTATAAATTGTTTATAAACTTGTCTATAAATTTGTGTTTCTTCAGGGTGTTTGTCATATTTTGAAAGGGGCTAGCATAATTTTTGATACAAATAATTAGTGACACAGGGTATGACCAACATTTACATTGTTTGGATTGTATTCAGTGTAGAAAATACTGCAAAAGCTCTCTAGTAGGTGCATTACATGATTCAAAAGGTAGTTCCAGTTTGACTTCTGTATCTGTAATGTCATACTCCTGCCTGTCTGGGAAATAGTGCTGAATGGACTATACTGACTAGGGAGGGAATTCTGTACAGGAACGTTAGCCTTATGCTCATTTATTTATATTGATTCATTTTTGTCAATCTACCAAAGACATGATGTGTCAGAAAGACTTAAGAGTGACACTTGTATTTCAGGCCTGGGAGAAGTCTGCTGGAGTAATCGTATTCCCCAACATTCAGCTGTTAGCCAGTGAGGTGTCCAAGCTTCTGACTAAAGAAATTAAGAGGAACCTCAATGGCAAACCTGCAGGTAATGATCCCATACCATATCCACTGGACCCAGTTATTCTGGAAATGTGTGTTTTTCAGCTGTTCTCTGTGCTGGAAATAAAGGGGGAACAGGAAAATGCTATGTAACAAGCCAGATATTTTAGTGGGTGCGAGCTAGCACTGGTTTGAGGTGATTGCACTGAAAATTTGGCCTTGTATGCCATGCTGATCCTGGGTTTGGAACTTTTGTACCTGGAAGTGTGTAATGTATAATGCATGTAAGAGTTAAAGAGTAGGAGCTTTCTTAAATGAGAAAAATATTGCTAGCCACACACGGCTTTTCTGCTGGCTGTTGTGCATTTTCTGTGCTGTCAGCTGCCGGGCTTCATGAACTGAGCCGGTATTCTCAGTGAAATTTCAGTTTGAAATGGGTAGTTTACATGAACTGAGCTTGATGCGGAATCAAAATCATTTTATGTTTTTCTGTTCACTTTAGTGGACTCCTGCTACTGTAATGTTGTTAAATTTGGCATATCTGTTAAGAAAGCATAAATGCAGCACTTTCATCTTTCACTAAGGAATTAAAGTTTAATGTTTTTGTGATAACAGAAGAAGCTCGTCTGGCTTTGGAGCAATTGCTGCAACAGAAAGGGGAAGCAGGAGATGGCCATTTGCTCCTGAAATCGGTGTATCTGCTCTCACAGACTGACGTGGTAAGAGAAGTTACTACAAAGCGTGTTTTCCTTTTTATTTCAGAGAAACTGTGTAGGCACCCCAACAGTGGAACACCCAAGTCTCAGTATTTGCATTATCCCTAATATTTTGAGCTGCGGCATGCCCAAGGTATGCAGTTAGAGGACACACCACCAGGTTTGTAGGCCAGGCTTTTCTAAAAGAGAGAAGTAAGCAATTTGTGCTTTCAGACACGTTTTTAGTTTTGATCATCAGACAGCTGGTTTTTCTGGTGTTTCTCTGCTTTTTCCCCCCCTCATTGTGTATATTCTTGTGTATTCTTTATCACTCTAGCTTACATATCAAAAAGATGACAAGTAGGAATCTGTCTGGTAATGATGCCTTATGAGACTACCTAAAAACAGAGGCCAGACAAAATTAAGAGAATAAAAGCAGTTATATTTATTGAAGGGCCTTCAGGTACATTTAGGGCAGACAAAGCCTCCCCAGGGGCTACACCCAAAAATGGACAACGGGTCACGGGTTTTCATACTTTTATAAGTTTGGTCCATTTGCATATCGGGGGTTAATCTTCCAATTACAGCTTCAGGTAATGAAGTTATTTACCCCAAATTTGCTCCCCCCCCCCAGCTCACTTTTATTTACATTTTTGGGGGCCTGAGGCAGTAAGGTGTCCTTGATTCCCAGGCCTAGAGAGGAATTGTTTTGTCTGACCAAAATGGGAGAACAGTAGCTAACACTCTATATGGAGTTTAGAGTTATACACTAAAGAATTGCAGGATCACAAATATATGAAAAATATAAAAGCTAAAATCCTAAGGCATCAGTAATACAGTGGTTGGCTTTCCAACCCTGATAGCCTCTCATTTTGAAGCATTTCACAAATTCTACTTTTACAGCCATCCCGAATGCAGACTGGCATCAGGAGTACAGCCTGCTGATGGGCATCTGTGGTGTGTTTATCCGTGACATTTAGTTAAACAGTTTGTCTTAGTCTTTCTTGTTCAAAGACACACAAAAATAAAATCTTACTGTCAGATTATAGTGGATATGTTCTGTGTCATAAGGAGCTCTATAAAATTACATATATAGCTAGTCACAACATGAAGTTTCTGATGAGATTTGTGTTTTTCACAGATTTAAGACGTTGCCATTTTTTGTAGCACACATACTCACAAAACTTTATATCACAAACCTCATTCTTCTGTTAGTTTGGTGCTGATTTTGTTATGATTACTGTGTGCCAAGCACACACACTGGGACTTCTCTGGAAGTTCTACGCAGCCATAACGAAGATGGGAAAAAAACTAAGTGTTGAGAAACACTGTGAGGAAACTGTCACTTGCATTTATAAAACGTGTAATTAGAAGTGTGTGTTGCAGTTATTCCATATGTTAAAGAAGTGAAGGCATTGTAGCTAAACTGCTGCTATGCTGAGTCAAGGAGGGAATGGAGAATTCATGCTTTCAACATACCACGCCTCTATAGCTGCAGGGTGTCCTGGAAAGTAATGGCAAAGGGGACATTGTCTGTCCCTGGCCTTACTGCTGGTTCAGCTGCTAGTTAGTTTGCAGGCTGACTGTAGGTCTCCATATGCAGGACATATGCATACCATGCAGTACCTCTGCCAAAGCTGTAGTTCAGCTGGAGCAGGAAGTCCTGGGAACAGCTACAGCAACACACAGTGCATTTACTTCTGCCAAGTGGATTTTACAGCTGTGCTATGGGACTGCCAGTCTTGTGTGCCCTAGAGCACTGATGAGGATAAAATGCTCAAGTGGATCTTTCATCTGCCACGACTATTCTCAGTGTGTAGAAACACAAGGAAACTGTGGTCAGCTTCTGGAGGGACTGATCTTTATTTTGCCTGCTTAGAGGACTATGTGGAACATCATTGGATCTGGACTTCCAGCTGCTCTGATGCAGTGCCTGTACCTTTTCTTTACTGTCCCTCTGAAGAAAACCAGCGATGATGCAGAGACAAGTGAGGATGATGCCCAAACACAGGAAATGCTTGTTAAGGTGAGATGTGCATTTGGGAGTTCATTTGCCCTGGGTATTCAGATGTTCACTTAGGCTCTTAGCTGTTCATTTGATTCAAACTGCCAAAAAACTGTATATTTGGACTGAAAACCATTGAATAAGCATCAGGAGCCGTATAAAACATGTAAACTATATATTATTTTTTTATTCAACAAAACTACATGACTTTAAGTGGGAAAAATCCATTAAGAATATCCTAGTGGTAGTTTTCCTTGTTCATTTCACTTCATCCTTTCTCCTGGCATTAGTATCAAACCTATAATCTCCTTCCTCAATGGATTTTTCTTCCTCTCCTGGGTATCTCTAAAGGTGTTTATTGTAGCTGATGTTTGTTTGCTTTTCAGATAATGCTTAACATGTACAAAGAGGAACAAGGCGTAGAGGAACTTCTGGCAGCTGATAAGCTTCAGTCATTAATTATAGCAACTGCTTCTCTGTGGGACCAGTGCAGCCACTCGTGGAAAGTACCTACAGGCCGTGTGCTAAGAACAATTTCAAAGGCTCAGACCAAAAACAGCATTGTGTACCTACAAGGTTCGGTTTAGTAAATTGGCTTCTCCTTTCCTTATAGCTCTCCTGAGAATGAATTATCAAAAAGAGTCTCCTCAGAATAGATTTTTATCCCTACATCATCCAGTAGTCAACTGGAAAGCATGGGCTCTTGACTTAGCAGAGAGGAGCTTTATTTAGCACTGATAGCCATCTGGAAAGTGAAGGGTTTTTTTACACAGAAAACCCCCAAATTACAGGCAAGAGCCAATCCCACTTGATCACACCGACGTAGGCAAGGGGAAGATGTACCATGTTTTTTCTTAAGTTATGTGACTCAGTCTGTGGGCCTGAGACTCATGAACACTAAATACAAGGCTGGGGGCACTGTCAGAGTAATGGTATCTTTTGGGACAACATCATGGTTGGTTAAGTCCTCATTTCTTTCTTGGCTTTATTAGTTTAAGGAATTTTTTTTCTAATTAAGAAATGCAAAGGCCAAAAGTCTCAATTTCTTAGAATTGAAAAAATACTTTTATAATGCACAAAATACTATCAGTATTCCATGTCATGGAGTAAATGCATATAGATATTTTTATTTTTTAAAATGAAAATTTGGCTTCCTGGGTGAGATGGAAAGAACTATTTGGACATTTTGAAGCTGCCCTGGAATGACTGGACATGAGATTAGACAAGAAAATAGGCTTCATTCCTCAGAGCAAAATGTGTGTACCCCATTACATATGCTTCATTGAGCAAAGAATTAATCTGTGAACTCTGTACAGAATGCGTGATTGACTTAGTAGGAGACAATTAAATCTGTTAGTCTCTGCTTACCTTGTACTCAGACAGCTGGATTCACTGTATATAAATTTTGGTGAGTTGGGGGTTGAAAGCTTATACTCCTGAGATTAAATCAGTTTCTGGGAGTTAAGCAAGGAAATGCATGTATATTGTAAAGCCAGCAATGCTCTTCCTGTAGCTTCTGAAATGAGTGTGATATTCATATATTCTTTTTCCTTTTCTTTGTAGAAAGAGAGTTAACTGACTCCTATTTTACTGGGAAATAACTTGTCAAATTTTTTTCAATTTTGTTAGCAACTTGAAACTTGTTTGACCATCAGTTCTTAAATAACTGCTGTATTTTTTTTTCACAGCTGTGGACTGCATTAAAATAGCTGTTCAGAATCTCTTTACACTGGCTGATACTCTACCTGCTTGTGATGTGTGTGAAGTTGCTAGTATTGTGTTGTGCTTTGTGAAAGATTCTTATCCTGTGTCATCAGCTTTATTAACAGAGTTTGAAAATAATGATGGCTACCAACTCCTGCTGAAAATTTTACTCAGGTAAGAGAGGCTTTTAGTAGGCTTCTAGAGGATGGTAAAACTTAATTTTCAGAATGCATAGTGGTCTCTTAAAATAAGAATCATATAGGTAACCCTGTGTTTATGGAAAGCATTGCTGTATTAGGAAGGGAAGCAGTACATAATTTTTTCTACTTAAACCATAACAGAAGGAGAACAGAAGGAGAAGTTAGTTTGCAGGTGGGATAGGGACTTTTTGAACACAAGCAAAGGTTCTTCATCAATAAGTATTAAAGAGGATGTAGGTCAGAGACATTTGTCTCACTTAAAGTGAGCTTTTAATCCAGGAATGAAGACAGCTAGGGAGGGAAACACTATCTCCTTGCTGTGCAAAAACAAGCAAACAAAACCCACCCAAACTTAAATCTGAAATGTTTACGTTCTTCAGAACGTATCAGGAAAAATCCCCACTAGTTATCCTAATCCAAAGTACAAAGAAGAACCTGTTACTCTCCTTGTCAGCTTGTGTTGTCTCACCAGGCTGAGTTTCTTTGATATCATTTGAAGAGAGCATTTCCAGATCTTTTTGTTTCCATTCTGGCTCTGTCTATTCTTGTGCTCTTTCTCCAACACTTGTGAAAACTTTGGTGCCTGAACAAAAACTGGGTGGGGAGGGTATTTTGTAATTTGGATTTAGAGGATTGTAAATTGTATCATGAAGTCAAAAATATCTGTGAGTGACTGTGAGTGCTCATGATTTTTGAATGGCACAAAATTATTAATTTATGTTTGGAAAAAAAAACTGTGTTTCTCTGGCAGTGTTTTCTTTAGTTACCAGAGACTGTCTAGATTTCCCTTATAAATAAACTGTGTTGAGATGTGTATTTCTGATTAAATTCTAGCCATGTAAGGGCAGAAAACACGGGATCTTTTTCAGTAAGGGCCACGAATGTCTCCATCTTTTTCAACTGATGTAACTAGGCTGAAGAGACAGAAATAACAGATGCTCAGGGCTTCAGATCAATCTTGGTTCCCAGCATATGCTGGCATAAAGGGATAGATGGAGAGCTTCTTTCCAGAATGTTTTGTGTGAGCAGGTACCCCCTTCTCTGATGTTTAGAACCTTTTCTTCAGGTAAAAAGAATCTTGCTAATAGCATTCTTTGAAAGAGAGCATGTGCTCTCTTTTTTTCTTTTTCTTGTTTACATGAAACCAGAACATTTCATTCTGTTTTCTTCTGAGATTTTTCTAACCTAACAGTATCAGTCTATTTCTCTGCCACTAACCCATGCCCAGATGTGCAGTTTTCCTTAAGAATTTATCCATCTGAGCAGTAAGAATAAGATGATGTGATAAGTAGCTCTCTGTCCTTTGACAAACTCTCACTTCAGTCTACAAACTATGGAAAATCTGGGGCTACGTTTCAAACTATTCCCTTACTTAGGAGAGACATGCTATCTTCATGTCTGATTTGCAACGCTCAGGCAATACAGCATTCTTCCCTTCCTCAGGGCTGAGATTTTTCTGTTGTTTATCTTAGATAGCAAGCCCCTTATCTTGCCAACCATATGCCCACCTTTTAATATGAAGTGTCTGTTTTAATTATTTGAATTCTCACAACATTTAAATTTTTATTCCCCAAACCAGACTACTTTTTTGAGTTAGCTTTATTTTTTTTTTATGGACACATAACTGGACTAAGTTAAAACATTTATCTTCCTTTTGTTCAGAAGACTCTGTCCGGGTCACTTTAGTCTGTAGGTTTTGTTCTGATTCAGAGTGTGCCACCATGGTGTGGATTATTCTGTCTAGCTCCTATGTGCTTTGTACCTGATGTATCCAAAATGTTTGTATAATTAAGACATGAACGTGACTGTCCCAAGTTTTGTTCCTAGATGTGAGGGTTTGCAGCAAAATGAAGGAGACCCCTATCTGGATGAGATCTTGGACATGCTGACTTGCCTTACAACCTGTGGGAAAACTGAACTGAAAGTTTCTGGCAATATTGTACACCCGCAATTGCCGCACTTTGATTTTGAACGGACACAGTCTTCTGGTACAGTGTGTATATATATATATATATGTATGTATGTATGTATGCACATGTGGCTGGGTAGGTGAGACATAGAAAAATGAAGCTCTATTCATTTTGTGTCTTAATATGGAGGAGGAAGTATGATATGGCACCTTCAGATCTACGTGTTAGTGCTGCAGGAGCCCGAATGCCACCTGCATCAAACTGAAATGACCATGTCAGCTCCACGGTCTGATCCAAGCTTGAGAACATGCCTCCCAATCACATCCCTCGTGTCTGTTGTTCTTATTTTCACTTTCAGACATGATCTAGCATTATAGTTATGGTGCTTGCAGACTTAAATGGCACTCATATAAAAATAATCTCACCTGGGTTTTTTCCCCACAGGAATGACAGTGAAAAACCTCCAGCCTTTTCAGGTGTTGCAATCCATTTTCCAGAGAAGTAATGATCAGCACCTGTGTGGAAGAATCTTGGCAGCAATTGGTACCATATGGGCTTGGGACAGAGTGAACTTCTTTCTTCTGGAATGGACACTGCAACCTATCAACCAATTTACTGACATAATTCATTTCAAACCACACCCAGTCCAAGTCCAGTTCTTCAGACTGGTGGAGTCCATAGTCCTAGACCTGTCCTATGTCCCCCACGAGATTTTGAAGAAGGTTCAGTATTTGATAAAGGAAAACATAGTGCCATTCTGCACCTTAACAGCTCTCCAGTGCCTTCTCAGCATGACCCAGAAGGACCTGTTATTCAGTGATATTTTCCGTGACTCTGGGCTCTTAGGCCTACTGCTGGCACTTTTGAGGAAGGAAGCCAAGATCCTGAGGAAATCAGGTACAACTTAATGCCACTCACAATGACCACTGAAGTAGGCAGATCAATAGGAATGAATAATCTCTTTCTACAGTAAATTTGTACATTTTATATACTGAGTAGCTAGATTTTGTCTTCAAGTCAACTGGCCTGAATTTGACACATTAATCTGGGTCCTCTCTGAAATCTTTGCTATTTATTGTTCTGTTCACTAGCCTAAACAGCTCTGGGCTATTCTTCACTAGTGTATGATGAATTATTCTGGATGTTACCCTTCAGCCCACACTTTTAAACAGGTCTTAATTTGGGGTTCTCTAGAATGCAAGCTTGAGATTGGAGCAAGAAAAATTTTCCACAATGCTTAGTTTCTCTGACAGTAACATCTTAATCCTGAGGACTGGTGACAGAAAACAGTTTATTGAATTTTGGCCATACGTTCCCCACAATTACTACCACTCATTGTGATGTGACAGACTTATCTCCTAGTATAGAAATAGGACGGTGATAGTCCTAGTTTGGTAACTGTGGAGTACAGCTGGCTTAGGAGACAGACTGACATATTTAAAGGTTTATAACTACTATTTTAATGAAAGAAAAATATGCATGATAGCATTTTCTGTGCTATATGAGTTGGGAAATGCCTTTAAATTTCAGTGCAAGAGTCATTTAGTGAAGGAGACACCTGAGGTACTAGGAATAACTTCTGATGCAGTAAGCATACTTGAATTATTTATACACAACAGAAGGAATATAAATTGCAACAGAAATTCTAGAGTGCAGACATCCATCACCTGCAAGGACACTTAGATTTGGGTTCTTGATATCAGAGAATCAGGGTTTTGTACAAGAGTGCTTAGATAAGGATTGTCAAGATAAATACCAAGGCTCTTGAAAACTTGCCTTCTGATTATGAGCTGGTGCATAGGGGCTTTCTTCTGTCTTTTCCTTAATTTCACTGCTTTAGATAACTTAGTGATGTAAATTTTACAGAATGAGTGATTGAATGGCTATGTAATTTGTAAATTTAGATACACGGGTGAAGAGGGACAAGTGAGAAGACATTATCATTACTCCCCTCTCTTGGTTTCCAGAAATTCAGCCTGCAAACTTTGACTTTTAGATCTTAAAATAACCTACCATACGCTGTCTGATCCTGTTTGCCTTTGAACATGCAGGATATTTCTGCTCTTGGCTTTTAGATTAGGTATTAAATGCTCTCTGTTGCTATATTTTACCACTTCACAGCTCATAATCTATCACGTTCTTTTGTTTGTGTGTTTTCCTACTAGATACCACTAAACAGGTAACTCTACATCATTTGGGAAGTGAAAACACCCCTATTAGCAGTACTGCCTATAGTTATGAAGGAGATGTGGGCTGCAGAGCAAGAATCAGACCTGTGTTTCCTGATCCCAGACTAGACCCCAATGAATAGGCAATGACATGTCTGTATTTTGTTGCTTGTTTTAGGTTTCAAGTAACCTGTAAGTAATACTTGAGAGAAGCTAGAATTTGCTGGAGAACTGGTTTTCCATTTAGGTTAAATGTATTTTAGCTACAGTTGTCCATTTCTTGTATACTGTAATATGACTTTTAACATCCTGACAGCTGGAACTCATCTGCCTGGTCTGAAAGAAGGCACTGAGAAGGAATTAAATGTTGTGATGCTGAAGATGGTGGCTGCCCTTACAGCGAGGTCTGTGAGGAACACAGGTAAGGAAATACGTATGACTGCGTTACCTTTGTGATGTTTGGTGGTAAGTGGCCATGGTCTTAAGGAGCACTAACAAATTTTCTGACTTTTGTGCTTCAGTCAAAAATGGAGGACAAAAGCTAAAAGTGTTGAGATAACTGTGTTACACTAAGAAGAAATGTGACAAAGGTATTCTCATCCTGCATAATGAGCTTTGTCCCAGTAGTCAGCTTGTTTCCTTGATCCATGTGCATACTCCTGAAGTGTTTATATAGGATGTACAAACTTAGCTGCTGGAAAAAAGTGTGTGTACTTGACTCTGGTGTATTGTTTGTTCATCCAGATTTTCTTCCATCATATCTGTTATTTGAAATCTTGACTGGATCAGGTGCATGCTGAGTAACACTCCTATATTAGTATTATACCTACAAAGTCTGTGTGTAGGGAATCTTGTTGAACACAGTAGTACAGGAGTGAACTCTACTGAATGCTGGAATCCACTCAATTCACTCCAAAATCCTAGAATCATCATGTTTGCAGCATCTTGCACAGTGTAAATATATTTTCAGAAACCATCAAAAAATTCCCTTCCTAACTTAAACAGATGCTTAAGCTGAAAACTAAGGTGTCATTCATCATTGTATTGGGAAGCTGTTGTCTCTGATGATTGGAAACCACAGCCATCCAGTCATTTTATCCGTAGTTGTTCTTGTGCCATTCAGTTTGTGTCATCTTTAGCTTAACCAGCTGCTCTTCTTACCTGTCCTGCTGTATTTGTAGAAATGTGGCACTTCACACCAACACTGAAAATCTGCCTGTAAAAACTACAAGCAAAGGATAGTTTAACTAACAAATGATAATATATTTGTCCCTAGTGGTTCTGAAGGACTATGGAATGGTGCCATATATCAAGATATTTTTGGATGATGAGTGCTACAGGAGTGCTACTCTCAGCATCCTGGAGCAGCTATCAGTCATCAATTATGAAGAATATATGAGCATTATTATTGGGGCCCTCTGTTCTTCCACTCAATGGGAACTGCATCTGAAACTAGATCTGCTGAAGGTAATTAATGTGGCTGTCACTTGGGCGTTGTTTTCTTGGGAATTCTCTTTTTTTCAAGATGGTAAGAACAGAAGAAAAAAGAGCCATAGGCAAGCTCTAGATTATGGTAACTTGGGCACTTCGATTTTTAGCAATGCATGTGTGGTCAATACCTTCACTCAGTATCAGATTACAAAGTATTTTGAAGGCTTAAATAGTAATGCAGGCAGGAGAAATGGAAATGCTAAAGGCACAATTGTATGAGCAGTTCTATGTAATGTGACAGAGAAAGGAGAAACAAATGGGAATGAAAATGGCTATGTGGGGAGAGGATGTAAGATGTGAAGGAGTAAGATTGGAAGAGCCACAGTAGGCATGAGATGAACAGCTTCATTCTGATAAGTTTCCAAGGTTGAAACTTTGCTGTCCTTAATTTTGTCATTTCTCAGAAACACAAGTATCATGTAAAAAGAGATGAGGCAATGGAAAGGAAGAATTTTATGAATGTTTGGAGGGAGAAATTAGAACTAGTCATAGCCTCTATTGACCCCAGAGTGTCTGCTCCCTAAGCAATGAAACAGAGGAAAGAAACACTGTGCTTTATTTTGGTTTAGGTCATAGGCATCCCGTTGAAAAGCAGCAGTGTTGTAAGCACTGATTTTAAAATTTCATTCTACCTTCTCTATCAAGTGTGAATGGAATTCACTTTTCTGTACAATATAGCAACTGCTTCTGTGATAAATGAACCATATTACTTAAAAAAAAAAAAAATTAAAGGACAAAGTTTATAGCTTTGATTTGAAACAGTAAACTTGAACAGTACCTGTGGAAAAGTTGAGTATGGTGTCCAAACTAATATGAAAATAAATGCAACTTCAGTGTCTAATTTTGACAAATGATAACTGTATTAAAGCATAATTTAAGCAAATGAATTTATTTTGTTTATCCATTGGGACTGTGATTGTGTTACACACAAATTCAGATTGATTTGCTAATGTATATTTAGCTGTTAAAGCCTGAGCCCAAATGCAATTAGCACTGCCGTATTCCGGTGTGGCACGTGGACAATTATGAGGAATAACAAATAATGGAATGTGCGAAATAAATTCTGTTAGCAGTAACTGAGTTAGGGGGTTTCCAGCAGACATCAGTTTTATAGATTCAAGACAGAGGAATACTAACTCATAGGCGATTAAATTCTAACTGAGTTAAAGCTGGAGGAAATGTGTTTACTGTTGACCTTCTCTGGAATGTGTTAAAGCCATCCTGATAACTTCAACTCTAAGTTATTAAATTTACTCCCTGTTCAGAAGTCTCTGCCTGGTTTGATACATTATCATACAAAATTGAATGACAGTAATAGAGTTCCCCCTCCCCCTTCAGTGCTGGCAACCCTTTCTCACAGTCCTAGATCCTGTTACAGGCAGATATATTTCTGTTAGAAACTGTTCCTCTTCAGGAGGTTGTGAAGTAAAGTTCTTTCATTGGGTATCTCTTGGCAAGGTCTATATGTAAAATTAACCCTTTCCAATGTGCAAAGGTACAGCAACAAATTTGAAAACTCCCTGTACAAAATTAATTGTGCGACATCCGAAAAACTTGGGATCAATTATATTGAAATTCAGTAGACTGTTTCCTTGCAAGCTCCTTTTTCTCACCAATTTTACTTCCACAGCTCTTAATAACTTTCCCAGATTAGTTTTAAAATGCCAAGCCCATAGCATTCAAAATTGGCAAATGGTTTAAGTTGTTTTTGTGAGTGGGTAATATCGTCAAGCGGCATTCACATATAACCTGCTTTAAGCCTATTGAGGTTAGATAAAATCTAATGACTTCATTGTCTTGAGATCTTACTTTTTATGGCTTTTTTCCTCTAAAGTGTTGTGCAAACTTTAAAAACACCTCAGCTGAGAAAAGGTACTCTTGTCTTTGTCAATGAGGAGAGCCTGCTGCTTGCAATATTCTTTGTGCCATCCTGTGTCACTGGTTTTTGGAAAGGGCCTTCTCAGTCATGTGCGCAAAAGTCTGGTGTGGGTTCTCAATGAGCATTCAGGGCTGGAGGGAGACTTGTCTGTAGAGAGCTGTGCCTTCCTGCCAGTTTCTACATGAGGGTATTTACAATTGAATCTTTACTTCCATTTATCTAGGGCAAAGGCAGGTTTCTTGACAGAGTCTGAGAAGACTGATAAAAAACCAGCCAAAGATATGAAACTAGCTCTGGGCAAACTGACTAGGATATGTAATGCAGGAAATTTGATTTCTTTGCTTTTTCCTGTGAGCACTGTTCCCTACCTGTTAGGCTGACTGCTGTAGCTGTTCCTAAGGGTGCATTCAAATCTTGGTTGTATGATTCATTGGGTATATGGAGGAAGGCAGGAGGAGAAGTTGTGCAGTGGTGACCTTTATTTTGACCCTCTT